>PVHX01002431.1:0-168723 GCA_004024805.1 Geosciurus inauris | reverse complement strand
CCCTTCCCTTCCCTTCCCTTCCCTTCCGAGTCAAACCCAGGCCTTCACATGTGCCAGCCAGGCACTCTACCTGGGAGCCATATCCCCAGCCCAGAAATAAATATTTCCGTGTGAATGTGTTAAAAAAAGACAGTGGTCACATCTATTGGGTTCATTTTTAAACAGTTGATGTGTTCTTCAAAGTTGGGAAAAATTGGTGTTTTTGTTTTGTAAATTATATCATTTAAACAATATTAAGGGAACTATTTTGAGCAAGGATCTGCAAACTTTGTGGTGAACCAGAGAGTACACATTTTAGATTTGTCAAGCCACAGCCTTTATCACAACCGTTCTACCTTGCAGTTGTAGTAGGAGAGCAGTCTTTACACAATACATAATCAAATGAATGTAGCCATGTTTCAATAAAACTTTATTTATGCAAATAGACAGATTTTGGTCCATGGATCATCATTTGAAAACCCCTGATTAAGAGTAGCTTTGTCGTAAGTTCTTTTGCAGACTTCAGAACAAGAAACAAAAGGCAGAAAACACTGCCTGTTAGAGAACTAGATTCTCAGTAGAATGTTTGGGCTTTGGATTTTCACACTTTGAAATGTTTTTAAGTGAAATGTGTCTATTTGCAACATCTTAGATACAAAGAAGGCTAGGCAACCTGCATTAAACAGAAGCATTCAGATTTTTGGCAAGTGGTTAGGATAGAAGTGGCAAATTCTATCAATTGTTAAGTTTCAGGCATTATCTGAACACCAGCTAAGATCTACCAGAGGTTCTCTGCAATGAGCCTGCACATATGGTCAAGCACACCCTGGACTTTCTCCCCTTCTAAACCATCTGTTTTATGGAACACTATTAGAAATGTTGTACATATTGTACTAGCAATGACCTTTGGTCTGGTCTTATCTCTTTTGCCATATGCTATATTTTGTCTTTATTTAAAATAGAGTAAACATTGGTGAATATTCATATAAAATGCTATTGATGTGAAACAAGTCAGAAAGATAAAAATGTCTAAGGGAGCATATCTGACCACTGTTTTCTGTTTACAGCGGCACATTTCAGTATACTCTGGAAGCCACCAAATCTCTTCGTCAGAAGCAGGGGGAGGGCCCCATGACCTACCTCAACAAAGGACAGTTCTACGCCATAACACTCAGTGAGACTGGGGACAACAAATGCTTCCGACATCCCATCAGCAAAGTCAGGGTATGGGCTACCTTTCTCCACATAAAGTGCAGAGGGATCAGATGAATTCCACACAGCCTTGTGGAACAGCATGGGAAGAAAAGTCCAAAATAAATAATTCTGTAACAAATATCAGAGAATTGGAACAAGAGAACTTATTGGCTAGTTTCTCATTTTAATCAGTAACCAATAAACCCCAGGGAAGGAACATGGTTGAACATGCTTTCTGACTATATTCCAGGGAATTTTCCTTGCTTAATTACTGCAGAGATGCTATATATTTGTTTTCAATTGATCTTAATTTTTCAAATAAGTAACTGTAAATCAGGACATGGTTGTGGGTGAAAAGGAGCTATTGCTTGATGTAAGGGAGAAAGCAATTAATTCTGAGTCCCTGGGCCCTTTGCAACTTTGTTTAAAAGCCTTCTATAGCCCAGGGATTACTCAGGGTTCAAGCGGTGAGGTCTGATCCCCACCAGGAACAACCTGAAGGAATTTTCAGGTTCCTGAGTATTAATCCTATTTGTGGGAAATGAAACTAGAGCCCTAACTCACTGTTCTGGAAGCCTGCCAGTTTCTGGCATGCTCGCTACTGCCAAGAAGGGCAATCCCTGGTAATTTCTCTCTACTGAAAAGGAAAATTATAGCCAAGCTCTGAAAAGAGATTGAAGGACTTTATCAATCTGTTGTAAAGAGGACTTTTCTGGTCTGTTTTAAAATGTTTTATGCTGTTGTATCTGCAGTGCCCAGCTCCCCAGCTCCCCATATTTTGTCTATAGCTTCTTCCCAATAAGCTCCTGGGAATGCTATTTGTGGAACAGCATGGCATGCTCAGAGCATGGTATAGGCCAAGTTTACTCCCAGCACACATGGGGCCAAGGTCCCACATAGGGGCTGAGCTGTTTGTAGGTCAAAAGGTGTCCAGTGTGTTGTGTGCATCAGGAGAATTAGAATGCTTCACCCCTGTGGTCAAAACCATGGCAGAGGATATACCATGATAACAACAGCCACAATGAGTCTTAACAACTAAGTTATTGAATATCTTCCATATGCTGCACATCTAGTAAATCACTGAAACCAACAACAACCCTAGGACAAAGACACTGTATTATTACAGTGTTACAGATTAGGAAACTCAGACTTTAAAAGCTGGTAACTGGCCAAGGTTATAGGAACCTAGGATAGATCTCCGGCTATCAGACTCCTGAGCCCACCTCTCTGAATCACTAACATACACTGTTGAGCACCCTAGAGGGGTGAAAGGCAGAGAAATTTCGTCCTGGTCCATTCCTGGATGTTTAACCTAGAATCTACACCCTAACCCTCACATATGAGTGTCTAAGAAGAAGACACCTGGATATATTTGCTTTTCTTTTTAAAAGTCTTATAAATTCTGAGTAAGAATTTAATTACATATGTCCTCTTAATGTCACCATCACCATCACCCTGAAAAAATGGCAGATGATTAGTCTTCTAAGGCAGGATACCAGGATGGAGTATAGGGACTTTTTTAAGAATTTCACTTTGTGGGAATCAGGGAAGTACTTTAATATGAAAAAACTATATTTCCTTTTATTCTATTTTGGCCTAAATGAGAACCCCTCCTTCTCTGAAAGACTTCATAATCTTGTTCATAAGTTAATGTCTCTCAGAGTGGATCTTTCTCACCCAGCCCCTCTGGGACAGCAAGGAGAATAAGGACAGAGGGATACACTTGTGATCTACCAGCATTTATTTCTGAGAACAGTGTAAAATTCTGAATCAAGGCATATAAAGCTTGATGATAACAGTTTCAAACTGATTTTTTTCTTTCTCACAAAAGAAATAAATGTTCATACCAAGAATGCATCATTACTGGGGCTGGGATTATGGCGCAGTGGTAGCGTGCTCGCCTAGCATGCATAAGGCACTGGGTTCGATCCTCAGCACCACATAAAAATAAAATAAAGATATTCTGTCACCTACAACTAAAAAATAAACATTTAAAAAAAATGCATCATTAATTATGCTAATTTAATAATTTGCTAAGGGAAAGAATTAAAGATCATCTTTATTTTGGGCCAGAAATAAACACCAGGAAACCACACAGTAAACTTCTAAGTATCCATGAACACATTTGAGGAAGAACGCGGGGCTGGCCAAGGTCAGGGCTCACCACACAGTGAACAGCTTCCCCTGTGACCACCCATCAATGCCTTTGAAACTCGCAGTGCTTATGCATTCCAGTGATATGGCTACAGATTTCTAGGCTAGTTTTTCTAACAAGCATCTGCTGTCTTGTATAAAACATGTCCACATGTCCACTGGGAGTGAGCTGGTTTTAAGTTGACTGTCAGCCACCAGCATGAATTTGGTGTTATCATTTCTTAGGCTCCAGAGCTGCGGTGCTGAAGAGCCGACATTGTTCCTGACCTTGTTGAATTCAAAGTCAATGGGAAGACATTGCCATTGGCTTAATAATCAAGTAAACGATTACAAATGTGTCAAATAGTATAAAGGGAAAGTTTTGGTTTTTTTGTGGTACTAGGGATCAATCCCAGGGCCTTGTATACACAAGGAAAGTGCTCTCCACTGAGCTACATCCCCAGCCCAAAAAAGTTCTTAAGGAAAGAGTCAATGAGATATTCTTCTGACATAGTCAGAAAGTGTCTAAAAGTACTTTGGATATGGGATGAGAGGAGGAGTACTCCTGACACTGTAATTTAAGTGTTTTGTTTGTTTGTTTTGGTACCGTCTCTATTTCATTTGTTCTTGGTGCTATCTTCATTTCATAAATAACAATGAATTTATGTGTATTTAGTTTAATGAGGCTGCTTGTAACTCAGAACTAAAAGAGGTTTTAGGTTTTTATTTCTTCAAGATATAATTAGTTTCCCAAGCTCATTTTTAAGTACATCCCCATTATATTTAAATAGATAACATAGTTGCCCTTGTTTTTTTTTTTATTTTTTTTTTATTTTGGTACTGGGGATTGAACCCAGGGTGCTTAACCACTGAGCCACATCCCCAGCCCTTTTTAAAAATATTTTATTTAGAGACAGAGTTTCACTGAGTTGCTTGGGGCCTTGCTAAGTTATGAGGCTGGCTTTGAACTTGTGATCCTCCTGTCTCAGCCTCCCAAGCCTCTGGGATTCCAGGCATGCGCCACCATGCCCAGCTGCCCTTGTATTTTTTAGCATATGAAATATCTGTAGTTTATTTCTGCGCATCAATAGGAATCCATCTTTCAGCCTTCCCCTCATTTCCTTAGTATTTCTCTCATTACCTGCCTTACTCCAGCCCAGGCATTCAACTAGGCCAGAAGTGGATGTTGCTTCTTTGCAAATGGTCCCAAGTTCTGTTTCAGGATATAAAATTTCAAAAGTATGCTTATTTACAACATAAGAAAAAAATGTTTTAGTGTTCTGGCTGACCTAAAGAAATAAGCAAAATTGCTGTAGGATTCTCTTTCTTCTCTTTGTGTGGTTCTCATTTCCCATTTTTTATTTTTTTTAAGTAAGCCCATTTTAAAACAAAGCTATCAATACAGCTGAAATTTTATGGGCTTTCCTTGCTTAAGAAACATACCTGTGCTAGAACTTCTGGAAAAAGGGACCCTCTGAGGCAACAAGCACTGGGCAGAGAGTAATCTCCCCGTTCTCCCCTCTGCAGAGCGTGGTGATGGTGGTCTTCAGTGAAGACAAGAACCGAGATGAACAGCTAAAGTACTGGAAGTACTGGCATTCTCGGCAGCACACGGCAAAGCAGAGGGTCCTTGACATCGGTACGTTGCTCCTGACCTCCTTGAGGTCTTGATTAACTAAACATTGTGATACCAAGGGGAGGGCCTGGCACAGGGATCACAGCAAGGACCCTGAAGCTTTTGTGCCATGCCAGGCACCAGTCTATAGCCCTCCCGTGTTAGTACACTTAACACAATCAGCCTTAGAAATTAAAGAAGGGCTAAGCTAAGAGCCAGGCATGTTCCCTCCCCTGAAGGTCAGCTGTGGCTTGTATGATAACAGTAGTACATCAGATTTGCAAGAACCATTTGGGTTTCTAAAACACGTTTTCATGCCTTGTTTGAGTCTAAGCAGTCAGCAAGCTAGATGAGCTCTTGTCCCCCTTGACACGATGAAGATCAAGCTCATGGGGCTCTAAGGCCACAACAAGATGGAGGCTCTGCTGCTCTGTGCAGTGTTCCTGCCACACCCCACACACCTAGCGCAAGTAGTACTTGGCGGTCAGGCTAGTGACCACTGGAGAGACCTTCTCTGCCAATGAAAGAAGGAATGAATGTGCCAAGTTCATTGTCTGGAGTCTCTACAGTCTTAAATATAACATCTGTCCTCTGGAATCATAGCCTCCTGGACAGTGTCATCATGCAGGGTACATATAGAAAGGTGGAGCCCACGCCAAGAAGTTCAGTGGAAGGAATTCATTGTCAAGGTTGGAGAGGCTGAATGCACAGTGAGGCATCCAGCTATTACCTGTTGGGCTGGAGAATCAAAGGGAGGTGGTGTTGGGTGTTGGGGAGCCACCCAGCAGGACCTGGGACCACAGAGGGAGCTGTTTTCCATTGGGAGGTGGAGCCACAGAGGAATCGCTGCCAGAGACACTCTCAGTGCCAAGAAGGAAGAGAAGAAATGCCCTGGCTTTCCTTGTCTGCCAGTCTCCTGCCAGTGCTTCTCATGGACTACATTTAACCCAAAACCAGAGAGCACATGGCCTTAAAAAATGCAGTTTTTAGGAATTGACTTCTGAGATACAGAGCCAAGTAGGGGAAGCATGGATTTCAAAGGTCTCCAAAAATTATTGAAAACACAGACAATAATGCAAGCATTTGTAAGTATTATAAAATTTTAGTTACATACTGTTTCCATAAGAAATAAATATTTTTCATATTTCCAGGCTTTCTTGCCGCATTTTGTAGACCAAGAGGCTACAGTCCCAGTGAGTGTAGACACAGAGAAAGTTTCCATTGCTGGGCATCAGAAGGCATCACTGATGGATATTTACTTTGATTTCTTTTTTTGGTGGGGGGGTACTGGGGATTGAACTCAGGGATACTCAACCACTGAGCCACATCTCCCAGACCTATTCTGTATTTTATTTAGAGACAAGGTCTCACTTAGTTTCTTAGCATCTCATTTTTGCTGAGGCTGGCTTTGAACTGGCAATCCTCCTGCCTCAGCCTCCTGAGCCACTGGGATTACAGGCGTGTGACACCACACCCAGCTTATTTCTTGCACAATGCAATGAAGAATTTTTCAGATCTTCTCTCTCACTCTTGCTAGGACCCCTTGACCAATGGCAGACATTGGTTAGTGACTAGGTTAAGGTTAGAGACTCAGCATATAACATACTGAAACTAATTATTGGTTTGTCTTACGAAATAGTTAAGCCACTCCCATCCCTCATCAAACATACACCCACACCCACACACATCTGTGATAACTAGTCAAACATATTGATCTAATACACAAGAAAACTGAGGTCTGGAGAGGCTCCCTGACTTACTGTCTCAAATGATTTGTCCTCAGTAATTAGTACAAGTGCTGGAATAAAAATAGTCTTCCTGCCCTAGGTCCATACACTGAACCCCCAAAACTGGGATAGGGGTTTGGGGAACCTGCCTTAGCCTGCTTTGTAACTAGTCTGCATAAAGCAGAGGGACAATTTTATTTTATTTGAAAAGTTAGCCTTATAATTATTACCCTAGAAAATGAGAAGAGCAATTAAATAGAAAAATGGGCTAGGTTCAAATAAGGCAAATAATAAAAAGTATTTTACTGGCATACCTGTTGTTTCAACTTTGATATTGTAACAGGCTTTAGTTTTCTGAGTCCAGAATAATTTGTCAGCTCTGATAGCCTTTCAAACCTTCTTTTCTCTTTCCTTTATCACTCCTGTCTGCCTTCAGACTTTTCTCCCTCGTATAATGCACGTACATGTGTGAGAGCACACACATGCACATGGACAGAACACATGCTTTGTCTTTGAGATTTGTGACTTAATAAGGAACATCATGAGAAGCTGGGATATTTGCTTCCTGCTAGAGACCAAGGTACAAAATCAGTTCCTTAAATTCAATTGGAGCAAATGTTTTTGAGCACAATGTCTACCCTTAACCTCAACTTGACAGCTGCTCACAGGGTAAGAAAGCATGCAAAAATATCACAGAATTCCTTAAAAAAGTCAAGCCAAGTATCCCTCCACCAGTGAGTTGTAAACATATTTCCAATATGAAATTGAACTGATGTACCTGGGTATTGTGTGCCATCATCCATGGGAACTTGAGTATGAGAGGAAGAATGGCCCTAAGGCACTCCTCCACTCTACCAGGAGTCTGGCGTAGGGTTATCAATGCCTGCTAAGTGTGCAGGAAGACCAGAGAGCACATGTGCTATACATGTGCCAGTTTTGATTGATGGCCTTCTAATGGCTGAAAAAAGAAAGGGAAGAGTTTGAAATTATTTAATGAAACTCTTTTTCAAAATTTCTATGAGGCTGGAGAGTGAAGTCAGGGCTCAAAAATCACAGTTACCACACCTTCTCTAGTGTCTGTGGTTAGCATGTTCCACTGAGCCATCCAGGTGGTGACCTTGAAGCTGGACTCAAGACTCCAATTTGGGGCTCCTTTAGCTAAAGTTCATAACTGGTAGTCCCTGGGGTCTGAATGTTAGAGGAACCTCAAACTCCAAATTATACATGACACGTTTTATGTGTACGGGCATGAGTGCTTTTCCACTTAGCTTTGCGGGGTGCTTGTACTCTATCCTCTTCCTCCACCCCGCTCCCCACCAGTAGCCCAAGTCCTATGTAGCTTCTACTGTCTGTGATGTCTTTCCTTTACCCCACATCCCTACTGCATCAAACCCAGAGATGCTTGCCAGCTCCTCCATAGTGTAATTCTGACACCAGAGAACATTCTCTCTTATGTACACTTAC
Organism: Geosciurus inauris; assembly: GCA_004024805.1. Classification (NCBI taxonomy): domain Eukaryota; kingdom Metazoa; phylum Chordata; class Mammalia; order Rodentia; family Sciuridae; genus Geosciurus; species Geosciurus inauris. Next base: position 160,611 of record PVHX01002431.1, on the reverse strand, counting down.
TTCCCCTGGATTGAGTGGTCAGCTTGGAGTCCTCCCCTCATCTCTCACACCTAATCCTCTGAGCAGCCCGTGTGTGCTAGCCAGGCTCTGACTGCCACACCCTAGGGGAGTTCTGTCTTCAGTTCCTTGCAAAAGAGAGCAGGGTTCTGAGGCCCAGGCAAGAGGAGGAGGCTTGGAGCCTGGTCATCTGGTTCCTGTGGCTTCCGTGGAGATTCCAGGGGCTGTCTCTGCACTCAGTCCCCCTCTGCCTGGGATGCTATTCACACCAATACTGAGGTGGCCTCTTCCTTCATTTTTTTCAAGTCACTGAGACCCTCCCTGTCACCTACACTCCCTCATCACTCTCTATCTCATTCTCTCTAACTTTAGGGCACTTATCACCACCTAAGGTGTTATTTATTTATGTTCATATTTCTTATAGTTTTGCTTCCTACTAAATGGTAAGCTCCATGAGTTCAGAACTCGTCTATTTTGTTGCTTGCCCTCGTCTCAGTGCTTAGCACAGCACCTACAACATACTGAGTGTTGGGAAATACTCCATGAATGAATGAGTAAACGAATGAATGAGCCTGTGCAGGAAATTCTGATTATGCTGGCAGAGGGTGAGCCTGGAGGAACGAACTATACCTTAGTAACAGCTACTATGTGTTCATCGCCTCCTGTGTTCCAGGCTCTAGAAACATCCTCCATTAGCATTTTCTCCTTCATCCTCAAAACAACCATTGGGTGGTTTAGAAGCTGAGGTGGTGAGGGACAAGAACTTTACCCAAGGTTTCATACTTCATAAGTGATATAGGTAGGATGGAAACCACTTAATGCCAGAGTTTGGACTCCTCTGTCAATCATGTGTCACTTTTGTATCTGAACCCCCAGCTAGTTCGTGACACCCCAGATGTGGGTTACGTGCAGAGGAACTTGAAGATGTTTGTTAATTGACCTTGCACAGATGGCTCGCCTTTTGCCCTTCCAACACTGAGGACATTTTACAGTCTGGGTGGTGAGACTTAGCTGCCACGAGTTCTGCAATTTCCTAAAAGCCAGTTCAGATATGTGGTTCTTAAAGTATTTGGGAGTGGGGAAGGAAACATGAGCAATTAGCTCTGACTTGATAGAAGTAAAACAAACAAACCCAGGCCCAAGTGGATTCTGCTGTTTTACAAAACACACAAGTAAAGTTCTCCATGGCTCACAAGTTCTTTCTTGTAAGCTTCTTGAATAATAGCAATTACTCAAGGTCATAAATAAGTTCATACTCTGCAGCCCAAGGGACATTCCCATGTCAATTATACCTCCTATGTGGAAAAGCCACTTAATTTTATTTGTAGTTCGTCTGTGAGTACAACAGCCCCATTATATTGAGACATGGAGTTAATGATGATCCCATGTTTATTAACACCAGTTTGAGAAAATGCACACATTCATTCTGCAAGCATCTTCTGTGGGCTAGACCTTTTTTTAGGCACTGGTAGGTAAAGTGGGATTAGTGCAGGGCCTTTTCTCTCAAGCTGCTGAAATCTGGAGGTGAAAAGATGAACAGCTAAAATGCCAAATGGTAAGAGGTAACACAGAGGAGCCTTCCCAGAGAAGATGTTTTTGAAAGGATATCAAAGGCATATGAGGTCTAAAAGGTGGGGTTAAGGGGCAGTGCTACAAGCCGAGGAAATAGCACATACTGGTTAAAATGATCAAGAAAAACAAAAAATCAAAATGAGATTGGAAAATTGTTTTATTAAGTCTAATAAAACTGTTAGCAAAGATTGGAGGGGCATGAACTACCATGTACTGGTATAAACTCTGGTGAGAGTTCATTGAGCCATGCAGAGTAGAGGGAAGGATGGAAGTCTCAAATAAATGAAATTGGGAAAAGGCTTGCTTTTTAAGGAGGTTCTAGGGGACCTCAGAGTGATGAAGATGTGAAGCCTAGATGGAACTTGTTGGTCTCCAGCTCTGAAAGGACCCCTGTGCTGTGTCAAGCTCTCTCCATATGGTTTAGGCTGAAGCCTTTGGACCCAATGCTGGCTGGCTGTGCCCAGGAGGGCGTCCCAAGGGCCATACACCTGGATGGCTCCTGGTATTAGAAGGTCATTGCTACTTATATCCTGGAGGAAAACCTCAGAGCTGTGGGTTGAATATGGGAGTCGTGTTGGTTCAGCTCCTCTGCAAACACTCACCCCAACATCTTTGCAGAGGAGCATCACTGAGCCAGATGTTGAGGGTAAAATTAGTGTAGATTTTCTTGTCCACTGTTGCTTTAACACTACCTTGGCTCTACAAAGTCTTGTTTTGTGGCTTTGTAGGTGGGATATAGGAGTGTGTGTTCACTTCTACTCTATATTGAGGTTTAACATTGCATAACTTGTTTTTAGCTAATCCATGTTTTTTCTATTATTGAACAAAGTAGATTTTGAGATTCAGGGATATATAAGAGAGGAATAATAGATATTGTACCTATATATTGCCATTTATCTAAATGACTGTGTTTTCATCAGCTTTTTCGCTGCTGTGACTGAAAGCCTCAACTGCAGAGGAGGAAAGGTTTATTAATGGGCTCACGGTTTCAGAGGTCTTAGTCCATTGGGGCTTGAGTTGAAGCAGAATATCATGGCGGAAGGGTGTGGCAGAGGGAAGCAGCTCACATGGTGATCAGACAGGGGTCTCCACTTGCCAGATACAAATATATATCCCAAAGCCACACCCCCAACTCTCACCTCCTCCAGCCACACCTACCACATTAGTTACAACTCAGTTAATCTCTATCAGGGGATTAATTTACTAATTGGGTTAAGGCTCTTACAACCCAATCATTTCTCTTCTGAACCTTCTTTCATTGTACTACACGTGAGCTTTTAGGGGATGTTTCACATCCAAACCATAATAGGCTGTGTTACATTTGTGTACCCGTCCTCCCAGAACTCCTGTAAGGACAGACGGTGGAAAATATGAGTGGTAATAGGCAAGTAGAATACTGTAATGCTATTTCTGTTTAATGAGTTGCAGTACCAGATTCTGGAGGCTTTGGATAATCTTTGAGGATGTATGGAGGATTGTAATGGGATGATCCTGTTGTTACGAGCAGTGCAATTGATAACTACTTGGAGGCGGATTCAATCACACCAATCATCAGATACAAACAATTAATGCAAAAAGTGTTGGGTGTGCTGGAGCAACCCAACTAGCATTCAGTGTGCACTAATTAAACACTATAGGTAAGTCACACTATCCTAGGACAACTAAACACTACCAACAATTCACACAATCCTAGGGCAACCACAAGCCCCAAAATACCTCCGGTGCTACGTGACTTATTTTAGTCAAAGAGTAGATGTTGTCTTTGTCTGGTGGTTCTCTTCTGACAGCTGGACGTCAGGGAATGGTGGAGTTGATCCAGGGACAGACAGCAAGGCAGCCAGTCTCACTGATGTCCTTGGAGCAAAAACCCCCAATATGGCAGGACAAGCAGTTTAAATACAATTCCAAGTTGGTGGTGTGAGCTGGTGATTGGTTATACCCAGTGAAAGTCAATGTCCATTGGTTATGTCCAATGAGATGATGTAATTGTAACTGTGCATATTCTTTGCGTATGCGCATGGAGCTGTGCTCCCACCAGTCATTGCTAAGTATGCCTGTGGCTAGTGCTCCTTACAGCCCCTCATTGATTGCAAGCAGGCATGACTAAGCATGTCAATGGCTGCCGTTTCTTATGGCCAGCAAATTAGTGAGTCCCAGCATGTCCAGGCATGTCTATGGCATGTGTCATTACACCTGTATTTTAGAGAGGGGATTCTCAGCCAGCGGGGAAGGGTATGCAGTGAAGTGGAGACTGGCAAGAGGGAGGCCAGTGACAGCCAGGTGAAGGACCAATATTGCAGAGGCATGAATCGTGAAGGGGAAAACACAAAGTTACAACAGAACGAGGGCCAAACCATAGGAAGGTAGACACTAGCTAAATGACAGGCTGTGGGAATAAAGCAGAAGGGTCACGAAAGGAAAGCACAGCTTTGTGATTGGGTGGGTGTGGCACCCCAAGGGAAGGGGCTGAGCAAGCAGCATGGCCAGTGTCTGAGCCATCTAAAAAAATATTTTAAATGAATGACCAGTAAGACCAGGACTAGATATCAAGTCTATTCAAGCAGTGAATCATTCCAACACCATTCTCTGGGAGTGGGCATTTTTCAATTTGTTACCTTTCAAGTAGAGAAGGCAAATTACCAGAGGTTCCACAACAAATACTAACTTCATAGAATGAACACCAGAAGCTACAACAGTTGATTTGTTAACATTCATATATTATTTCTCTATCCTGAACAGAATTCAGAATTCACTCACGACTTTATGATGCAGATGTTCCCAAATAATACACATCATAGTTTATGCAATTTAAGAATTACCTGATTGCCCATTGTGATATAATGAGACTGATTCTACTAGTGCATCATTATTTTTCACTTATAACCCATGTTACCAACATTGATGGAATTTTGTAGGTAATTGTGTAACAAGTGGTATGCCCTTTGTTCAATCTCTGACTTTAATTTTGGCTCACAGTAATCTTTCCTGCATCAAGATGTATTAGTTATTTGGTTACATTAATCCTTTAATTTTCCAATGTACTTAGCTGACAGTTATACTTCATTTTAAATAATTAGCATGTCATTATAGGATTTTTGTCTGTACCCTAATACAAATGTGTTTATTAAGAGTTATTTTAATATTGTGCGTTATTGATAGTAGTTTTTAAAGTAATACTGTCCCTGAAAACTTAAGTTCCAATGACATCAAACATGTCTCCAGGTTTACTTCTCCATGTTTCTCCTTGAGGATCCCAGAAAGCCTTTGGAAAGATTCTCAAACCAAAGCTTAGATGACCACTATGAGACTTTCTCTTTTGGAGTCATGCTCTACTCTCAAGGAATTGTGATTCAAATTAAGCAGCACTATTTTCCTGAGATTTCTAGGGGCAGCTGGTTTTTTGAGTGACCTTGATTCCCTCTTGCAGTTTAAAAAAAAAATTTTTTTTTTAGTTGTAGGTGGACACAATACTTTATTTTGTTTTATTTATTTTTATGCGGTGCTGAGGATTAAACCCAGTGCCTCACTTGTGTGAGGTAAGCACTCTACCCCTGAGCCACAACCCCAACCCCCTGCAGTTTTTATAGACAGCTCTGGGCTGGGCTCCTCTGAGAGCTGTGCAGAAAAGTAAGAGGTGGGAGATTTGTGTGTGGGAAGAGGCAACTATGGTCTTTTTGGAGGTGAGATTTCCAGATGGTTGGGGAGTATGGATTCATGGCCCAAGAGGCTCAGGTGACAAGAAAGAGTCCTCAGAAATTCACCACCCTCTCACATGGGTTTTCTACCCTCCCATTTAGCTTAGCTCTCAGGGTGTGTGTGTGGGGGGGGGACTGCCCTTGCGCCAGACTTCCTCTTGCTATCTCTCTGCAGAATGGAATATGTGGGTATTTTCGCCTTTAAAAATAACTCAATGGCTGGATGCAGTATCGCATGCCTACAATCCCAGCAGCTCAAGAAGCTGAGGCAGGAGAATCTCGAGTTCAAAGCCAGCCTCGGTAACATAGTGAGGCCCTAAGCAACTCAGTGAGACCCTGTCTCTAAATAAAATCTAAAAAAGGGCTGGGGATGTGGCTCAGTGGTTAAGTGCCCCTGAGTTTAATCCCCGGTACCCAACTTCAAAAATGAACCCTGAGTACTGGTGAGAGTTCAGGCTGTGAGTCAGAGAGCGAAGCTGTGTCCCTTCTTCTCCTGCAGGACTAGGCAGGTGGGCGCCAGGAGCCCCTGGGTTCTCTCTCTCACTGTTACTATGTTCAGGTGCAGCATTAGACAGGCTCTGTTACTGAAAGACACAGTTACTGAAAATTCCCTTTCATCTTCACTTTTGGTTAGAAAACATTTATGTGATAAAAGCATGGTAGGGTATGAAGGTTAAGTATTTTAAAGCATTGTAAAATACATGTACTTTTTAAAGTTTAACATTTGTTCATGTAGAATAATAATAATTTTCAGTAATAATTGAGCCATTTATTGCATGCTTGTCTTGGTATGAATCTGAGAAACTGATTCTGTTAAGGCCAATGATTCTCTGGAGAGAATCATTTCTCCCTCAGAGTGAGTGACTAGGGTGGCCCTAGGGTTCCACCTACTTCCCTTCAGGGAAGGGTCAGGATCAGGGCTGGAGTTTAAAAACCGCCCAGAGTTGTGGAATTATACTTCAGTTCCTAGTCTCCAGTCTCCCTCTTGAGTTATTGCTGGGTCTTCCTCTTTGCTACACTTCTGCACCACACCCTAAGCTATCATTCATGTCTATCTAGTATGATCTGTCTTTTACTAAATTTCTTCTTTTTTTTTTTTTTTGGGTACTGAGGATTGAACTCAGGGGTACTCGACCACTGAGCCACATCCCCAGCCCTATTTTGTGTTTTATGTAGAGACAGGGTCTCACTGAGTTGCTTAGCGCCTCGCCCTTGCTGAGGCTGGCTTTGAACTCGTGATTCTCCTGTCTCAGCCTCCCTAAGTGCTGGGATTACAGGCTTGAGCCACCGTGCCCGGCTTTTTACTAAATTTCTTAGTGTCACATCTATATAAATTTTTTCACCCCTTACTAATTTTTCCTAGTAACTTCTGACTCCTCCTTTGTTCTTCTCCAGGGCTCTCAGCCTAAAACAGCCCCCTCTCTTTTCTCCTCCATCTGGAAGACATCTTCCACCTTAAGACCTTGTTCCCCTGTCCCCTCCTGGGTGAGATCATCCTGGTCTTTCCAGGTAGAGTGAGCTGCTTCCTCCTGGCGTGTTGTTGCGTTTCACTTGGTTTATCAGTTTAACTTTGTCCAGCCACTGGATCCAATGTTTTGAATGGACAAAGAATTTTTTTTTAACTTCTATATACCCAGCACCTGGTGCAGAACTGGGCACAAATGAGGTGCTCAGCCAGTGTTCAGCACTTGATGAATAAACTGCTCTGAGCGGTTTTGTGTATTTAGATGACATTTATAGTAAACATGCCTATTTAATCAGGAAATCTGGCTGGGGTTGAACTCTTCCCCTTTCCTGCAGAAAGACTTGTTTTTGGTAGCATTTTTCTGCATGCCAGGAGGCAAATTGTGCTTTTGGTACTTTATTTTTTATATTTGAATATTGTTTTATTAAAAAATAGATCTTTTGATAAAACTTCAGCAACTTCTTAAGATTTAATTGCTAGCAAAAAACATAATGCATATACTAATAAACCAGGGGAGCTTTCTTTTTCTGAATATTAACTAGAAATCATTACTGTTTGCCTGAAGCAAAGAAATGGGAAATTGTTACAAAAAAAAAATAAGCTTTTTAGAAGAATGTAGCAATATTTGGAAATCAAAAGTTACAATTAATGTAGCCTTTTACAAACATTTTCCTTTACTGTTCCTGGGATGTTCTTTTTATCTGGTTCAGGATATTATTGCTTAATAAGCCTTTTCTGGTAAAGAGTTTTCCTACTTCTGGCAGTTTTAAGGCCCTGAGTGGTTACCCAGAAGGAATGTTCCAGAAAGATCTGAAGGATGGAATGGATGCTTCAATCCCTGTTTGAGACTGTTTCATTGAGAGAGCTGAGCTGCCCCATAGAGATACTGGTTCAGATGATGAGATTTTAAAACAAAAGCACACATACACACACGCATACACACGGAGAACCAAAAACACCTGATAGACCCACTATGTGTAATTCTGTAAAATGCTGTATTTCCTTTCTTTCTTCCCTCCTCCTCCTCCCCTTCCTCCTCCTCCTCCCCTGCCTTCTCTTCCACCTCCTCCTCCTCCTTCTCATTCTTCTTTTTAACATTTAGTGGGCATTGTATTGTGTTCCCCCTAACTAATGGACCTTTTCTATATTCATAGTTATCACACCATGTTTTCATCATATAATTTGTACTTTCAAATTTGATTTCTTTTTTCTTGGAACCTAATTATTTTTTTTCTTCAGAGATGTATTTAATTAAACCTCAGTTAAAATGATAGTCACACATTCTTAAATTATTGCATTGACTTAAAAATGACAGAAACCACCTGAAGATACAGCCTGATGATTTCATGAGATTCATGGTTCCTGAACAAAAGTACAGAGCTAGTATTTTTTAGCCGTCCTCCAGCACTTTCTAGAAGCTTCTCTGACCCTATATCTTTCAATCGAATGAATTTATGTCTTTGAAATATCCCCAAGTGCAAAATTAGGTAAACTTAGTTTTCCTGCTTTGTTTATAAAACCTAAAACAGCAAGACAAAGTTTTTCCAAAATTAAATTATACTCTTTGAGGTTGTAGAAGCCAAAATAAGATGAAATTAATCTGAATAAAACTCTTTGAACCTGCTCCAGGAATGTGGAGCCACCAGTTGTGTTTCTACTTTTGAAAAGATGAGTATTGAAATAAGTGAGGACTTAATAGATGATCATTCCACATCCTGTGAGTTTATGCCATAGCATCTCTGTTTTATAGATAGAGCACCAGCTTAGAGAAGTCTTGTAGCTTTTCCAAAGTCACAGCCAGTTCAGGTGGCTTCTACCTACCATCCCCAAGTGCTGTGGTCAGCATTACACAGGTAAACTGGAGCTGCAGCTTCCTTCCTGTGAAGGACAAATTTATCTTCTTGAAGACATATATTGAAAGGAATAGAATTTTAAATTTGAAAAAATATTGAAATCTCTAATATAATATTAGAAACGACAGAATATAGTAAAAATAAACAGGAATAGCAATACAAATCATTTACATAGTACTTAGTGAAAAATAACTTTTCTAATACAACCAGTTAATCATTTCAGTCCCTCAAGCCACCCCCACCTCTACAACATGGAATAGATTTATGTTCCCATGTCTGCTCACTAGTTCAATACATGTGATTGGGCAGCCAGGGACCACTGGGGAGGTGGAAAATGGAGATTAATCTTGATGTATCTGGAGTCTCTGAAGGAACTGGGCTTTTGGTTCAAATTTAGTGAAAGGTAATCCACATGAGGATTGACAGTCCTTGTAGTACATCTATGTATGGCACCACTAATAGTCATTTTTGTTGTTTTAATCTACTCAGTCTGCAACTCTCAAGTATGACTGTGTTTGAAAATTATTTCTGACACTGATGGTTGTTAAACACCAGGATGGGCTTTTGACAGATTGTGGAATGGCTTATAGAACACAATGCTTCTTACTAATAATAGAAAGTACCATCATCTGGGGAAGAGTTCCATTTTCCTTTGTCAATTGCATTAGTTTAATGAAGTGATACTGTTTCTCTGAAATAGTATCTGGGTGGGAGGAGGTTAGGAAGTTTGTGGTAGAGGGAGCAAATGATGCCTGATTAACCACTTTGGGTGATAATTGCTAGTCCCATGTGCCCATAACTTCTTGTCTTCACACCTACCCCACCCCACAAGGGCGTTAGTGTGTCAAGTGACAAGATTAGAAAACTGGACTAAATCATGAATAGTTCATGCAGAGTAGAAGTATAAATTATTTACCAAAATACCATTCGTATCTTTATTCACTCAGAAAATTCTTAGAAAACACCAGTTTCTTTTTGTTTTTGTCATTCACAAACTAATTTGGTGGACTAGGGATAAGATAAAGTTAAATTTCACATGGACTGATGGGAAGAGTTTAATTTCAAGCCCATCCAAGTTGATTAGATTCAAAACTATGAGCCATAGTTCATGTACAGACACATGCACGTGTATTTGAGTGTCTACACACAGCGTATGACCTGCGTAGAATTACATTTGTGGGTGAAAACAGTATTCTTAAAAAAAAAAGAAATCAAGTAGTATTAAAAACTACTATCATATATGAAACATAATGAGTTACAATGTAAAACATTTTTCTTACTTTAAATTTATATTTGATACAATTTGAAATCTGTAACATTGACCTATATAATTCTTTCTCTAGAAAAAAAGAGTAATGCAAACACAAATTAAATACTGGATTAGCCTAAAGAGAAAATCCCAAAAGAAATGTCATCTTAAATGATCTCTGTGAGGGTATTATAATAAGCCATGGAGAGTAAATAGTAATAATGCTATTGGTTATTATAGCTTTAATAATATTGAGGCATTGTTCTATGATCATCATGTATTATGGACTCACAATTTCAGTTTCCATCATTGTTCTGGATTATTTATCAAAAAGTGCTCATTTGAAAGATTATATGTCACAGAAGTCAAAAGTTCTGACTTTGTGTATAGAAAAAACTTTGTAGGTTCCAACCCTAGCTCAGCCCCTTATAAACTGCTATGGTTTGAGTGTGTCCCCCCAGTTCATGGTGTTGGAAACCTAATCCTCAAATTCATATGTTAATAGTATTTAGAGGTGGGGCCTTTGGGAGGTAACTAAGATTAGCTGAGATTCCTGAGAGTGGGGACCCATGATGCATTAGTGACTTTAAAAGAAAAGGAAGAGTCACCTGAGCTAGCACGCAGGTTCTGTCTCACCATGAGATCCCGTTTGCCATGTCTTGATGCAGCAAGAAGGGCCTCACCATATACCAGCCCCATGCTACTGGATTCCCAGTCTCTAGAACTCTAAGCAAAATAATCCTCTATTCTTTGTAATTTTCCCAGTCTGTGGTATTCAGTTATAGCAAACCAAAATAGACAAGAGCTGAGTGTGGTGGTGCATGCCTATAATTCCTGTGGCTGGGAAGCCTGAAGCAGGAGGATTGCGAGTTCAAAGCCAGCTTCAGCAAATTAGCAAGGCCCTAAGCAACTCAGCAAGACCCTGTCTCTAAATAAAATATAAAACAGAGCTGGGGATTTGGCTCAGTTGTTAAGTGCCCCTGGGTTTAATTCTCAGTACCAAAACAAAACAAAACAAAACAAAAATACCAGACAAGATACAAACTAAGTGACTGTGGGGGAAGGGAGGATCTGAAAGTTTTTGCTTATTTCCTATTTTAGGAAGCAAAAATTAAAAAGAAACAAACAAACAGAGTTGTCTGTGGTAATTTTTGTGAAGTGTGTTTATTTAGAACAGGGCCCAGTACATACTTGGCTCTCAAAAAATGGTATCTGTTCTTTTTGGCTCATGGACCAGGACCAAATAATGGAAATGCATTTAGGGCCTCTCAAAATCAGCTCCAGTGTTAACCCAGGTTACCTCTGCTTATAATGCTTTAAAAACATTATAAAGAAAATAATGAGCTCATTAGCAAGTTCTTGTGAGTCACTTAAGTTTTAAAAAGCTGTTTCTTTGATTTTAAAAAACAAAACTTTTGGAACCCACTTAGATTAGGGTTTATTTATTTCACTTATTTCAAGTCAGGGTAAGAGTGCTCCTTGGATGACTCTCTCCTGTTTCCTGAAAATTTAAGTTGATGCTTGAGCACAGGCAGATTAGAGGTAAATGGAGGTCAAGATTATTCCCATCACCACTATGGACAAGAAGCTTCTGTTCTCTGATATATTGTTTCTGCTTTGTAAATGAGGAAATACAACTTCAGAGAGGTTTGGTTAATTCACTGAAGGTCACAGGGACAGAGATTATTGGGTTTAATTCTATTAAATCCAAATAATATTGGTTAGAAAAGGACAGAAAACTAAATCCAGGTTGTGTGTTTGCACTGCCGATGTCCTTTCTTCCTTTGGCTGCCACCCTGTAGATGGACTTGTGGCACCATGACCCCCAGTACATAAACTATGCCAAGTTTTCAGCTTTTTAAAAAAATCGGCATTGGGCACACTGAATTGGTAATGGTGCCCAGAGCCATTCCAGCATTCCAGCTTCATTATTTTACTAGTCCAGGCAGAATCCATACCTTTCAGAAGAGAAGCAATTTTTATATTAATTATACCACTCCTTTTAATCTCCAACAATATATACAAAAATAATTAAAAGGGGCTGTTATAATTTACCATGCTCATGAAGCTTAATTAGGGTAAAGGAATTAGCATTTCCTTTGACAGCATTCCAGCATCCTACAATCAGTTAGAAGAAAACTCAGACTTCAAAAGTCTGAGTTGAAAAACCTATTAACAAACCACTGATTATATGCAAGAGATAAAAAATAAAAAGATAACAAAAGGATTCGCCATCATCCTTCTTATAACAATTAAAATAGAATTAAATCCAATAATGTCTGTGCAGAATATAACTTGCCAGAAACGTGCACAAGTGAGCAATGCACACTCATGCGTGCTTAGCAGCCCTTTCATGAAACACTGAAGTTCATCAGCCATTTCCAGCCCTTGTTTTCTTAGAAGGGCTGACTTTTGAACTATTCTGTCCGTCTTCATGGTGTTAGCAGAATATGGAGATGTCTTCTTGTTAGCCTCCACCTACACAGCTGACCCAACCCTGCCCTTCCTTGTCAGGGAATTTGCAGCGGTCCAAAAATGCCCAGTCTCTCTGCCTCATGAACTTGGTTTTTCTCAGTACTTCTTCACAATTCAGTTGCATTGAAAGTCACACTGTGGTATCAATATCTGGTGATAATTTATTGTTTAATTTGCAAGCTAAAGATAGGCAGTGGTTTCCAGTATGGCCTTTGGCATCAAACAGACCTGGATTCAAAGCACAGATTGACTTGTTATCAGCTATGTGATTTTCCACAAGCATCTTAACTTCTCTGCAGGAGGGTGCAGAATCCTACCTCCTTGCAAGGTTTGGGATGAGGCCAAAGGTCTCATGTTGGCAAAGGCTTGACATAGGCTTGGGATGGGCAGTAAGTTCTTTATTTTTTTGGTACCGGGGATTGAACTGAGGGGCACTCGACCACTGAGCCACATCCCCAGCCCTATTTTGTGTCTTATGTAGAGACAGGGTCTCACTGAGTTGCTTAGCGCCTTGCCGTTGCTGAGGCTGGCTTTGAACTTGGAATTCTGTCTCAGCCTCCCGAGCTGCTGGGACTATAGGCATGCACTACTATACCCAGATGGCAGTAAGTTCTTGATCAGGACAGTTCTTATTCCAAGATCACTGACATTTTAATGACAATGCCTTTATCTGAAGAAATGGGCATTTCTGGATGAGAAGCCAGGCATGAGGACGAACACATCTTGGAGTGCCTGCAGCTTCCTGTGTAAGTAAATGGTCTTCTGTATATGGTGTTTGTGTTCATCAAGAGGGAAAGCCCAGCCTCAGCAACCGCGAGGTACTAAGCAACTCAGTGAGACCCTGTCTCTACATAAAATACAAATTAGGGCTGGGGATGTGGCTCAGTCGTCGAGTGCCCCTCAGTTCAATCCCAGTACAAAAAAAAAAGAAGGAAAGCCTTTGGGAAGAACACTCTGTCACATGAACTTCATTGATAGTTGATAAAGGACCTCGATGATAGACGTACGGCTTTCTAAGACTGTATTTGGAATGAACCAAACGTACCCAAAGGATCCAGTCTTTTTATTTATTTATTTATTTATTTATTTATTTATTTATTTATTTATTTATTTATTTATTTATTTTTTGCCATAGAACCAAATTTATGATAATGTAGCACCATTGTTACCCAAAGTGTGGTCCCCAGATCAATAGCAGTGGCCCTGCCTGGGAACTTATTCTTGGCCATAGTCCAGATCAACTGAATCAAAATCTCTGGGGTGGCTCAGACACCTGCATTTTACTAAAGTCCTCTAAGGGATCCTGATGTACCCCAACATTGAGAAGCACTGTTATAGAGTACTTGTTACACGCAAGCCTGTAAGCTCTGGGAATCCAGAAATACTCATTCTACTTTGGTGTCATCTTAACAGGCCCTAGAGCATGTGCATAGCTGTGCATTCCTGTGCTCTAACATATCAGGAGCACAGTCTTAGATATGACTTGGAGATTTGGGTCCTAACGCAGGATGACATTAACAGTGAGATCAACTTTATTCTTACTTTACTAGATATACTCCTGTGTCTATGGTTTCATTTTTTTTTGATACTTCAAGCTAAGTGTGTACTTTAGCATTGTTCACTTGTGTGTAAATTACCAAGCCTAATAAAGACCATCTTTATCCTTCTCTCCTCTCTCTTCTTTTTTTTTTTTTTTTTTTTTGAATGGGCAAGAAGCATTAGAGAAAATAAAAATCAAGAACTTGTTTAGATGTGGCAATAACACCATTGTAAGAATTAATTTATTTCCCGTGCTTCTGTGTCCACCCAGAATACAGTCTTCAGACTACTGTGATGGAGGCTAAGTCAAGGACATAGGCACATAGCTAATGTTGGTACAGAGTTCCAAATGCTTCTACATGTTGCTTTTCTAACCTCATCCTTCCTTCTAATATTGATACAAGTTTTATGAAGATGTATTTATCTGTACAGTGCAGATTAAAGCACAACTTTTAAAAAGTGAGGTGAAAGAGGAAAGGCCTGTGAATAAAGAGAACAATCACAACTTCATTGGGTCCTAGGTAACATGAAATCTGTCACACCGGTTATTGCCAGAGTTGATCTGGTGATCTTGCTGAGCAAACTGGTGTGTATAAGAACTACTTTCTTAAGTCAGTTGGCATAATTTAAAAAAATAATAGTAGTCAATAATAATTTTGCTTCATCATACTTGTTTTAGAAATAACTAAGTCAATTTCCTATTTTTATTCTCATCCTCACCAAATAGATATTGGTATTATGCTTATAAACCAGTGTATCAAAAATGTAGTTTTTAATATTGCCTCATTAAATTTTTAGGGAAATTCAATGCAAATTTTAATGTGTTCACATTTACTTGCTTTATAATTCTTTTTAAGTGGGGTGATTATTTTTTAACCTACAGTGGCTCTTATGCAAGAGTAAGCCATTCTCTCAAATCATGATTCTGTTATGGGAAGGAATCTCATGCAGGACATTGAATGGCGACACTCAACAATGATACATATCCATGGCCCAACTCTCAGAACTTGTAAATAAGACCTTATTTTGGAAAAAAGTCTTTCCAGATATAATTAGTTAAGAAACTTAAGACGAGATCATCCAAAATCCAGACTGGTCCTTAGAAGAAAAGAGAAGGGGAAGTGCACACAGCGATGCAGAAGAGAACACCCTATTGAAGACAGGCAGAGACTGAGTGACAGGGCAGCATGTCAAGGAGCGTGAGGGCTTGCTGGCCACCATTGGAAGCTAGGGAGGCTTATTATCAGCAGATTATCCTTCAGGGCCTCCAGAAGGAACCGCCAGTCCAGGACACCTTTATTTCAAGCTTCTAGCTTCAGAACTGAATGAGAATACATTTCTGTTGTTTTAAGCCACCAGGTTTGTGGCCATTTGTGGTGGTAGCTCTAGGAAACTAATAGAGCAGCAGGACCCTTCCACTGGTTGCAACTATCAACATTTGCAAAATTTGGGCTTGAGAAACTTTTATGAGGAAATTAGTCAAGGAAGGCTTAATATCAGGTTCAGGTTGCTAAGTTTCTATTCCTACCCCATAGGTCATAAACCCTTAAGTAAACCCCACTTACTAAAGGATATGAACACAGCATCCAGAAACAGGAGGTGCAGTTCTTAGCATTCTATTTCCTCGACAAACTGACCATCTGCAGACACTAGAAATGATGGGTAGAGATGAACAGACTTTTCTCATCTAAGGCTTCAGAGAAGTACATGATGTTGGTCTCTTAGTTATATGTTTTGTTTAGAACATCTGTGGATCCATTCACACATTCTTTAATTCAACAAATTTATGGGGTGCATCCTGTGTGTATGATGTTAAGCTCTGAGAAAGCAGCAATACTGAAGATTCTTTCTTTGGCCTGTAAATTGCTAATGAGAAGTACTAGTGAAAAATGGTAAACAAATAAATGAAGTCCTCACACACACTGTGAAGGAAATAAACAAGATAATAAAACTGATAAAAAATAGTCTTTACCATTCTTTTGTTTTTGGCATAAAATGAGTGTATTAAGGATATTTGTCTAATTGTCTTTTTCATTTATGTATTTACTTCTTTATATTCTACTCCTTCTCAACTGAAAGAGTCACACTATTAGGGACCTAGTCTTGCTCTCTTCTGTTTCTCCATCTGAGGACATTGCCTGGAAGACAGTGGGTGTGTAGTAAGCATTGGTTACATATATTGATTGACTAAGAGAGGGGACTGTGCAGGATTAAGGCACTCAGAAAGAGTTTTGTTTGTGTTTTCATTATGCTTGTTTTTGAATTTTTTTTTCTGTTTTTCAGGTGACACATTTTTTAAAAAAAGGTTTATTGTGTTGGTTCTTCTTAGTTATACATGACAGAAGAATCCATTTTAATAAAATTATACAAGCATAGGATGTATCTTATTCTAATTAGGACCCCATTCTTGTGGGTGGGCACCATGGTGGAGTTCACTTAGATATTTTCCTATGTGTTCATAGGAAAATTATGTTAGATTTTTTCCATCTTTCTTATTCCTATCTCTGCTCCCTTCCTTTCCTTCCCCTTTATCTAATCTACTGAATTTCTCTTCTTCCCCTTCTTTCCCTTTATTGCAGCTTAGTTAAGCCGCATATTGGCTTATTTCACTTAGCACGATATTCTCCAGATCCATCCATTTACCAGCAAATGTCGTAGTTATTCTTCAGTGACACATTTTTTAGGGGAGAAAACTTTCAGTCAGAGAAGCTATAAAAAAATAAAACCCTGTAACTTAACAAACAGCTTGTAATATCTAGAATATGTGTTTGATCTAAGCACTTTGGTTTGTCTTAGTTTCTAGATGCAGCATTTGCTTTCATATTTATGATTGACCTGTTTTTATGGTTGAGCTGTTTTTAAAAATGCTGATTAAAAACTCAAAAAGAATTGTAACAATCTTTTAAACTAGTTTTAAAGAATCAAGGAATTCAATTTCTTATTCAAATTCAGTGGTCTGTTTTTCTCTCCATAATTTTAAAAGTTTGTTGGCTGGCTGAAAGCATAGGTTTGCATTTAAAATGATCTCAGCATCATAAATACCTTAATATAAATTTGTAAGATATAAAATTGTTTTTGTTTGCTTTTTGTTTTCTCTTTAGCTTTAAATATTTATTTTAAAATCAGAAAGAAAATTTGAATATCCTAAGAGAAAAATGTTCAAAGAGTAGAACTGGAAACTGTTATAAGTGAATATATTTTGAAAACAAAGAGAAAGAATAAAAAGAAATACAAACAGCCAGAAGCCAAATGAAAGACTGTTCAACCTCTTCAGCAATCAAGGAATTATAGAGGAAAATAACAAGGTGGCAGGTTTTGTGTGTTAATTTAGAAAGACACAGCATGAGGAAAGAGGAACTGTTATTGTGAACATTAACTGTTTGGAAAAACTAATGAGTCTTAAAAATATATTGCTCTTTGGCCTATTACTTTCACTTCTGAGAATATATCTTTGTTGTTGTTTTATTGATCAATCGATCAATTGATTGATTGATCCAGGAAATTGAATCTAAGGTGCCTCTACCTCTGAGTTATACCCCCAGTCCCTGGGAATATATCTTAATAAAATATAATTAAATATATATAAAATTTTAGCTGTAATGATAATTACATGGAATGATATTTGAGATAGTAAAGTGCTATGTCATCTAATGACCAAAAAGAGCAAAATAAAGTTGTGCCACAAGATCTAATGTGATGATTATCACATTAGATATCCCTTAATGGTGATTTTTTTTCTTTTTTTAAAATATTTTTTACATGTTCTTATTAGTTATACATGATAGTAGAATGTATTTTGACATAATATATATATATGGAGTATAACTTCTCATTCTTCTGGTTGTACATTATGTAGAATTACATTGGTCATGTAATCATATATGTATATAGGAAAGTAATGTCTGATTCATTCTACTATCTTTCCTATTTCCATTCCCCCTCCCTTCTCTTCATTCCACTTTGTCTAATCCAAAACACTTTTACTCTTCCCTACCCCCACCCCTTATTGTGATTTAGCATCCACATATCAGAGGAAACATTCAGCCTTTGGTTTTTTGGGATTGGCTTATTTCATTTAGCATGATATTCTCCAGTTCCATCCATTTACTGGCAAATGCTATTTTTCATTCTTCTCTATGGCTGAGTAATATTCTATTGTATATATATATACCACATTTTCTTTATCCATTCATCTATTGAAGGGCCCCTAGGCTGGTTTCATAGTTTGGATATAGTGAATTGACCTACTGTAAACATTGAGGTGGCTGTGTCACTGTAGTGTGCTGATTTTAAGTCCTTTGGGTATAGACTGAGGAATGGGATAGCTGGGTCAAAGGGTGGTTCCATTCCAAGTTTTCTAAGGAATCTCCATACTGCTTTCTATAGTGGTTGCACCAATTTGCAGTCCCACCAGCAATGTATGAGTGTGCCTTTTCCCCCACATTCTTGCCAACATTTATTGTTGCTTTTATTCTTGATAATTGCCATTCTAACTGGATTGAGATGGAATCTCAGTGTAGTTTTAATTTTCATTTCTCTAATTGCTAGAGATGTTTTAACAGTACTTTTAAACCAGTTTATTAACATGGGAATATGCTAAAGATGTGCGAAGTGACAACAATGACAATGTGCAAATTAAAAAGTAATTCTGAAAATATTACGTAAAACAGATGTTTTGGAGAAAGGGAGAAAGATAGGAAAGATAAAATGTGCACAGATGTATTTAAAGGGGTTATTGTGAATGAGTACATTGTGGTTGCTTTTAAGTATTTTTCTTACGTGTTCATAGAACACGTCCTTGCTAAGCTGCTGAGGCTGGTTTTGAACTCATGATCCTCCTGCCTCAGTGTCCTGAGCTGCTGGGATTGCAGGCATGTGCTACCATGCCTGGCAGGATGATTTCTTTATATAAGTGAAGAGATTCTTTCTTTACACAGGTAAAGAAATATAGTAAGAGAAGGCCTTGAGTGGTCAGCCATTGATCGTGAACTGAATATCATGAACTCAATTGTTTTCCCTTGGACTGGGGGTGCAGCTCAGTTGTAGTCTTTGTGCTTAACATGTATGAGGCCCTGGGTTTGATCCCAAGTATCAAAAGGAAAAACACCTAGTGTTTTTTCTTAATTTTTTAAACCTAGTGAAAAATGAAACTGATAAATCAGATAGGGACATTGCTTCACTTAGATTTTCTCTTAATAGAGGAGCATGCTTACGTTCTTATGTTCTTATCGAGTAAATATTAACCAAAGAATAGCAATAAGCACCCGTCCTTAACTGTTGCAATAGAGAAAGCCAGAAAAGTAGACACCCTTTAAATTTCCCCATTGGAAAACACATCCCACCAAGTCATTCTTACTCTTTTGAAACCTTTTTCTTTTTCACTGTTATAGCTGATTACAAGGAGAGCTTTAATACTATTGGCAACATTGAAGAGATCGCCTACAATGCTGTTTCCTTCACCTGGGATGTGAACGAAGAGGCGAAGGTGAGTGAACCCGTAGGTTGATTCATCGTTCATGCTTTTCAATTCACACACCCGCCCTCCGCAGAAGATTTTTTTCTAAACCCTCTTCAGGTAGCTTCCTATTAACTTGAGCCAGAAGAAAAAGGAAATGAACCTATTGTCTTTTTCCCCCAAGGTCACACATTTTCAGTTATGTACCACTCAGTGCTGATTTGGGGGCGAGGGGAGACGGAGTGTGCCTCTGCTCTGTGGCCTCCCACAGGAGGTGATGAACCAAGCTGATACCCCTTCCAGGTCCTTCAGGCCACATGCTTCACCTGAGAACTTGGAGCTGGGGAGGGTGGGCCAGAAAACCTTTCCTCCTTGCACTTTCAGAACCCCCAAACACCCATCTCAGGCCTTTCCATGCAGCCTCCCGACTCAGGGCAGGGCCCAGAGCTAATGCCTTCATGGCTTAGACTGTGGAAGGGAGGAGTTCAGGAAGCAGGACGGCAGGGCTGTGAGGTTCACAGACTGGGTACCACCACCACCATGAATTTGAACTACTTCTTTTGCTGGCTGCTTGACCTCTGTCTATTCCTCTGGGGCCTAATATGGTTAAGAAGCAGATGGGTAACATCTTGGCAGCCAGAGGTATACCAAGGGCAGACACCCACCATTGCCCATTGTGGACAAGAAAGTGGACTCGCTGATACCCACGTTTGCTCTCCAGCCCCAAGTCTCTGATTTTAGGAAAGCTCCAAACCTATAATCATGCTCACTATCCTGAGGGCCTTAGCTTCTGATGCTTCATCCTTATTTTGTACTTAAGGGAAGATTGCGGATGAAATATAAGCGTGTTTTCTGCTTCAGTTGTGTACCCTAGGTGAGTGTTAGAAGATTTTGTCTTCAAACTCACGAGAAGGTCACTGTCAACAACTCCCGTCAATGCCGTATTGTCCTCAGGCAGGGGCAGGCTGGGTGAGAAAGGAAACTGGCTGGGAGTTTGCAGCATGACTTCCAGAGAAAGATGAATTGCTCAGTGTCTCATTTCACTCATGTAGAAAACAATGTAGGTGAAATTGGCTTTAGGCCCAAGAAAGGCGACCTAAATGGGCACACAGTGACAGAATGTCAGCACAGCCTTGAGAATCTTCTAGGGGATCAGGGCCTCCCAGAGAAGGAAGCAGACCTTGCCACAGGCAAGATCAGGTGCCACCCAGAAGTGCAGGGAGAGTAGGTATGTGAGGCCCATGGCCCCCGCGCTGGACATTCCCATGTGCTCTCAGCACTGTGTTAACATCCCTGGCTTCCTAAGCACCATTTTCCCTGCCCCTTCCTATCCCAAGAGCACCACCTCTGGCCTTGTGCAGGTCTGTCTGCACCAATCCTGGGTTCCTGTCCAACTCCTCCTCACTGCAGCCAGTGGCTGCCCTTTCTCTTTGTGCCCATTGTCTTGGAAGCTGGATGATGGGACTAGACAACCAGGAGTCAGTCTTTGTGATGGTGCACTTTGAGAAGGGACCTTAGCAAGTCAATCAAAATTCTCTGGGCCTCCATTCCTGAATGTAAGACAAGACAGACATTTCCAAATGTTTCTGTTGGACCAAGTGTCATGCTGAGGGTATGATGCATGGAGATCTAGTGCTCTGGGAAAGGAGGCCAGGGAACCACACTGTCTGACAATGTGACCCAGGGAGGCAGGGTCACCTCAGGATCATGGGGAAGATAATGTGATCATGTCACTGGAAGTATCTTATCGGTGTTAAAGCAAGCTTTAAATAGGAGCTGTAATCATCACCCTAATTTTCATTATCATACAATCTGTGATAAGTAATGCTAGTAGGTGAATGTGTTAAGTGTTATATGTCAGTAGGGACCCAGATGCCTAGATTGGAAGGGACAGCTCTGAGGTAAACCAGTAAGATAGTTGATTTGGGCTTGAGTTGACCTTTCATTCCAGTTCATTCCACACCACTCATTTGCCATATGCAGGAGCTCTTTCTTGTCTAAATGTGTGTGTATACCTGTGCATGTTGGTGTGCCTATGTGTGTTGTCCCAGATGGTCAAGTTCAAGTTCACATATGCTTTAGTACATGACATTGAAGGATATTTTATAATTCTTATTGTAGCAAAATGTGTCTTATTTCTTTAATGTCTAACATTATTTCTTTAATGTCTATTTTAAGTGACTGTTACTTGGGTGCTGCGATTGTATGAGGTCTGAGTTAATCAATAAGTAATAGAAAATAGTTCTCAATGGTTTGCTCCAAACTTCTGAAGGGCTTTAAGAAAACCATAATAGTTAAATCTACTTTATGAGGGAGGCTGAGAGGACTTTTTAAATTTGCAGGGCCTAAGGCATTTCTTTACAATATTATTGATTTTAAAATAAACAGGCTAAAAACAAAACACAAACAAGGGCTGGGGCTGGGGCTCAGTGGTAGAGCACTTGCCTAACAGGCGTGAGGCACCGGGTTCGATCTTTAGCACCACATATAAATAATAAATGAATAAATAATAAAGATCCATCAACAATTAAAAAAAATAAAAAACAAAAACGGTTTTTGAACAAAGCAAGCAAAGGGTGTCCTTCGATCAGGCATATTGGCACATGCTGTAATCCCAACTCCTCAGGAGGCGGAGGCAGGAGGATCACAAATGTGAAGCCAGCCTGGGCAAATTGAGGATACCCTGTCGCAAAAAAATAAAAAGAGCTGGGGGATACAGCCAGTGATAGGGCACTCCTGGGTTCAATCTGCAATACCACGAAAAAATAAAAAGTGTCATTCTCACAGTGGAGTGATTTGTAATTTCCATATTGTTGACGTCTTTTCAGAAGCAGTTATATCTTACTTCAAATTCCTATTGATGACATCCACCCAGAAATCTTTCTAGGTTTCAGGACTGGTGTCCCATTCCGTATCACATGATCCTTTGGCTTGTGTGGTTAAAGGACACAAACTCGCTATCTCAGCCTTTGTGTGGACCACAGAACAAAAGTGGATATATTATACATTTGTGTACTTATATTTCAAATTTTAACATTTTTGCCCACATTTAATAATAAGGAAATTATTTATTTATTTTTATAAATCTAGGTTCCTAGGCTACTTTGGTTATTAGAGATTCTGGCCGGAGGGTTTGCAAGAAGAGTGACCTTCATGGTACTCATTGGTACTGGCTGCTCCTTATTGCTTTTCTTAGCCTTCTCTGTTCTAGAATTTTCCCTGCCTGGCTCTGTTGGACATTTGAATTTTTATGCTCAACCACATCACCCCCAGACAACTGGTACACAGCTTGGATCTTCGCTGGCTTTCAGTGTTGGGGAAGGTAGTGACACACTGAGGGTGGGGGTCTTGGTACAGCCTGTGGCTCAGAGGAAAGGGGTGAGGTGGACCACCAGCATTCCCAGGTTCCCTTGCTGGTCTTTCATGCACCACAGGGAGTGGCAGCAGGTCAGAGGCACACTCGTGTCACCATGGTGGGAGGGAGAGGCTGCAACATCCTTTTGAATGCCTACCAAGGTTGTGAATGTCGACCTCTGAAGGTGTTTTACAAAACACCAGAAGTAAGCTGGATCCACATGTGAAGAAGACAAGTTGGAAGATATCTGAGTTTTATTGTTGTCATTGTTTTTCTTTGCACAAGGTTTTGTGAACCAGTTTGAAGCAGATAGTGTCAGAAGAGACGCTACACATGTGGTTTGAAGAATAACAGCACCATTGGAGAAAACTGTGCATTTTCCCAAGATGACCATGCTGAAGGATAGCTTATATTTGGATATTCACGTTTTGGTGCCTTTATTTAAAAAAAAAAAAGTCCAATATTTGATATTCTTGCCACATACATTTAATCAAGACCTGGTGATCAGGATCATAGAATTTTCCAGGGCACACTTCTGCTTGCTTCTTTTGTGGCTGACTCACAAGTTATTTCTCTCTCTCCTTGAGCACAAACAGAAGAAAGGAGAGGACATGAAATGCTAATCGTTCAGGTTAATTTAATAATATGAACATTATATGGCCAGGGAGAGTGTTAAAAGTATTAGTCACAATGAGGTTTGGGGATTATTCCCAGACTTCCAGGGTGTCAACTGCAGCCTGATTCTGGCAGAACTGCTGTTACAGGGTTCTTCCACCCAGAACCAGTTTTGCTGGTTGCACCCCAGTGTCTTTCTGCAGGATGACGCAAGCAGCCAACTTACTCTCCCACAGGCCCAATTCTCCCTTGGCGTCTGTGCAGTCTGGAAGTCTAGGTAATGTGAATGGTATCACTGCTATTTAGGTGGGTGTGGCTCTGAGTGTCCACCCTTAACAGCTTGGAAATTGGTGGGGGATGGGTCCAGTTGTTGTAGCAGAAAGAACATCTGAAATGGGGTTCAGATGCCCTGAGTCTAGTCCTGCACTGGAATAGCTGGCATTTGACCTCCTGTCTCTCGCTTCAGTTTGCTCAGCTGTAAAGTGGCAGAAAGCCAGGAAGTGGGGTCCTTCCACGTGATTCTAATGGGAGGACTTCTGTGCTACCTTCTTTCACATGACTCCCATTTACAAGGACTTTCTCCCTTTAGTCAAACATAAGTACCTGAAAACTAGTTTTGGTGGTCAATAATCCCCACGATGAGGAATTCCTATGCAAGACCCCACAGAGTTATTGGTGAGCCATGAGTTCAGAGTCCTGGGAGTGAGCACTGCCTTTCTCCAGCAATGATGTCACCTCCAGAACAGGACTGCAGTCAGTCCAGGTCACGGGCTTCCTTTTCTCCCAAGTTTCTAGGGAGAGTCTTGAAACCAGGCCCCTATTTTTATCTAATGCTGTTTTCTCTGGTCACAATGATTTCAAGATTAACAACCCAGTGTGTTATCAAAACCTCTGTTGTGGGACACAGGAGAAAAGACATGAGCACTAAGGTGCTACTTACTGCCTTGTACTGACATGAAGGGCTAAGTTTCCTTTTTTGTGTCTTTTCACAAGTATACTATTACTAATTTCCCCCCATTTCTATGCTTTGGCCTTCCCACAGTTTATATATTCCTTAGGATGAAGGAAGTTCCTTTCCATGACTCTTTTTTTTTGATCTGCATCCAATCCATTTTGGAATGGTCTTGATTCAGTGAATATATTTCTCCTCCCTCTCTACCATCACCACTACATAATCAAAAAGACAAACCCACTACCAAGCCCTCTTGCTATACCTGTGCCTTTATGAGAAACCTGTCATATGATTTGATGATAAGAAACTGTCCCTGTGAGTCACTTTTTGCTGCTTTCTAGCCTAGCCCCTCTGCTTGCAGGAAGAGAGTGGCGACCTCCTGTGTGACGAGGACCCTGCTCTCCATCCACCCTTCCTGTTGAGCTGCTGGGAGATTGGCTTGCCCTGCCCTCTGCTTTGTTAGATCATTGAAGAACGTTCTTCTGTTATTTGGGAGCTGGGAGAGAACCTTCCAGACAAGAAGTTATTGTTATGTATAGAGGGCCAAAGACACAAATAAGGCATATATTTTCATCTCTGTTAACAAATTTTTGTGGCAAGATTGGGGTTGGGCAGGCTGAGACTTGGTTGGGGTGGGGAGAGGAGCAGAGAGTCTAAGAGTAAGTCATGTGTAGTATTCTTTTCGTCTCAGAGACTGATTCTTTTCTATAAGGACCTTTGATATCCCAGACACTACAAGATTAGGCAAAAGTAAAGGTGCATCCCTTTAGATCCAGAGCCCATGCTGTTACCATCCCAACAGAAGGAAATCTGATTGTTATTTTTTGTTGTTTTTAAAACAAAGCACGCTCTAATTTTCCTCCTCCAAGAAATCTCTAGATTACAAATTCTTTGGGCCCAAAAAGAAAGAAAATAAATGGTTAGTCTCATTTCCATGAACAAAGCAGTTCAATCAGGGCAATCTGCTTTTGCTACCTGCCCTGTGCTCGCACCTTACTACCCCAGACCCAGCAGAGATGGCTTGCTGGTCCAACACTCCCAACACCCAGGGCTCTCTCCACCTGTGTCTTTTGTTGCCCTGGTACTTTCCCTGTTCATACCATACATGTCATTGACATGAACATGGGGGTGATGACTGTTGAGAAACCTTGCCCTCTTCAGCTGAGTGAGTGAGTGTGTGTGTGTGTTTGTGTGTGTGTTGACTGACCTCATACTATGGAGCTCCTTTGCATAATTATTTCCTCACTCTGCATTAACTAAAGATCAGTGCATGCTCTCTAGTATTGTGACCCTGAGATGCATCAGTAATTTTTCTTCCTACCTTTACACATTTATTCTCCATTTCCTCCATCTCTCTAACTCCTTTCCTTGGTATTCATGAACCACTTATGTTCACACTTATTTCCATGCATCTTTCTTTTATCCTTTTTTTCTGTTATGAAGAGTGGAGACTATCTTTTTTTTATTCATTTTTTTGCAAACCCTGAAAGAAGTATAGCATTTAAAAAATCTAAAGCAAGAAAGAGTATTTTTATCAGAAAGGATGAAAGTTGCAGAAGGCACTCCCTGACTATCAGCTCTATGTAGGTGATTTAAGAAATTTAATAAACAAGTACTCACACTAACCCAACTAGTGAATTGAAAGTGAATATTACATGTAAGTCAATACTCATTTTTTAGATAGATTCCTCTAACTTTGGGTCCTTTGGGATGCTTTAAATGAGTTGGATTTATGAAAGAAATTGACGTGTAGTTTTTGAAGCCCTAGGGAAATGCAAGTTGGGAGCAGGGGTGAGCATGTTGACATTTCCTCTAGGCCCCATTTTCCTTAATAGTTTCCTTTAATTATTGCCTAGTGTCTGATTTTGCTTTAATACCACAAAGATGGAATCTAAGAACTGAGATTGAGGAATGGAAGCACGGATGCTAAGATGAATTAGCTAGAGGAAAACATAAGTGAAAACTAAGGGTAGAAAGTTCTCCCATCCTAATGGGAAAGACAGTAGAATGAATTAGACGTCACTTTCCTCTTCATATGGGAACTCGTGACCAGTGTAGCTCCACATCATGTACCACCACAAGAATGGGAAGTTATACTCCATGTATGTATAGTATGTCAAAATACATTCTACTGTCATGTATAACTAAAAAGAACAAGTAAAAACACTTAAAAAAAATAAAAGTTCTCCCATCCTTAAGGAGGACAGTGAAATTGATGTAATACCCTTGCAGCACTCTGCAGCTGCCCTGCACTTAAGTGTGCATTTGATGTGGCTTGAGTCATGGTGACTACACAGTGACAGCAGCTGCCTTACTTCTTATTGTGAGCTCTAAGTGGAGCTGTCATATAGGGTGACTTTTTCCATATAAAGTCCAGGTGTCTTTCTTTTCTCATTGTATATGTTGACCCTTTCTCTTCTCAGTGCTATTTTCTCAAAGTGCAGTGGTGGTCAGCAAGATAACCTGAGCTTTCTGCTCTATGAACTGCTATTGGACAGGAAAAATAGTCTCCCTCTGCTCATTATCTCCATTTTACTAGCTTACAGACAGGATGGTGGAAATCGCAGGACTATGATCATAGTCTATGAAAAGATGACGGTAAATTAAAGAAAATATGGGCATTCTAACCTACTTGTACACTGCAAATTATTCAGTCTTTTTCATTGAAAAATAAGATTATGCTAATTAAAAGGCTGGCATGAAATTCAGTACCATTATGTTATTCCAAATTTGCTATTTCTATTCCTTCCTACTTTTTTTCTTTGTCCGTCTTTTTTCCAGCATTTTTTTTTTTTTGGTCTAAAATGTTTAATTGATTTTTATTGTGCCACTACTAAATGCCAATCACAACACTTCAGAATATTTGTGGTAGTTTTGATGAATCATGCCTCCCCAAGGGATGCTCTGAAATGGACAATATTCTCTTTCTGTTGAACTTTGTTGCAGGACACCAGGGGAGAAGAGAAGTAGTATAAATATAGATTTTTAGTCTACTAAAAGAAAACCAAGGGATTATCCAAAGGAGACCATACTGCTGAGGGACCCATTGCTTAGCGACCTTGCTTAACCCCCACAAGCCACAGTGGTCTGATGTCTTTACTTGGCAAGTTCTATTTCTGCTTCCAAGACAGTCCAGGATGATATAGGGTTCATAGATACTAACAATCAAGAAAAAGTTACATCCCAATTTATTGCCCAAGTTGGCCCAATTTTTAACAGGTCACCTTATAGAGGGTTAAAGTATATTGTAGGCCATATCCCATGGTATTCAAAAGTGAAGATAGGGTCGGGGTAAGCTCCCAGGAGGAGTCCTGAAAGATTGAGTTACACACTACAGAGCAGGGCAAATGGCAGTTTTATGTGTTTGCTGGGGTGTGGTGTGCGTGAAGGAAACTTTAAAAGGGAAAGGTAAACATTTGCTGGAGTCTCTGGTATTGAACTTAAACAAAGCAATGCCTTTGTTCCAGTTTTATAAGGTAATGGATGGCAGGAAAAACTATAAAGCTGGAGTTCATTTGTTTATAAAAGGAATAATCTTTGGAAGGCATCTCACTGAGGATATCAATGATTTGATCTTTTGTTAGAATGTGGAGTATCCATGGTTTCTGGCCTGAATTCTACTCAGGGCTCTGTAACTAACAGGTATGACTGCTGTATTGTGCAGAAAATTAGACTATAGGCTTGGGTTTCATAAAATGATGGTGTGTGCTTGTGTGCACAATGACTAATATTTGTTCAGTAATTACTATACACCAGGCACTCTGCCAGGCACTTTATATACTTTATGCAATATTCATGCTTTTAAGTAGGTAGGATTTTTCATTTAACTAATGAGGAATTTAAAGTCCAGAGAGCTTAGATAGCTTACCTAACATAGTGCAGCTAATGTATAATAGAGCTGGAATTCCAGTCCTGGGCTCTTCAGCTCTGAAGCATGTGCTCTTCCCACCATACTTTTCTATGTTGGGAAAATCTAGCAGTGCTGTCTCTTCCATTATCTCTGACAAGGGTACAATCATTCCTTGGAAGAAGCCTGCCCACTGTACATGAGGCACTAGCCCAGGTGAGGAGGAATTCATGGATAAGCAAGCCTGGTAGAGCCCGTGCTCTTAGTCCATGTTAGGGCTAGGCCCAGAACTGAGACAATAAATGTAATGTGAGGTAGAAAGGGACAATGACTGATGGAGAGAAAATGCTAGAAGTATTCTATAGACATAAGTTCAATTGATTTTAAAATTTTTGGTCTCTTTTTATTTTAAAAAATATATGATAAATGCAATTAGCACCCTATACCCTTTATCTAGATCAATTCATTGTTAATATTTTGCCAGATTCCCCCCCCCCCCATTTCATCACTTCTATACTCAGCATATAGAGAGGTCCTCTTTCTGTGGGATCAGGAAAGACATGAGGAAGGCTGCATCATATAAGCTGTGTCTTAAGAGTCATTAGAATTGAAGCATGTGGAAGGTAGAAGGAGGAAGATGCCTGGTGGGAGAATGGGATGGCCAAAGATGCAGAGGATGGAAAGCACACAAAGAGCAAGGCATAGTGGAGCTCAGGAGAGAAGTTAGATTTTTTTGTTAAGAGAGTTTGATAGAAGTCAGGACAGACGAGAAAGGATGAGACTGGTGGAGAGAATTGGAGGGTGGGCAAAAGGGGGTCACAAGCTGGGCTTTAGATGCCCTGTATTTAGAGGAAGTAGAGGAAAAAGAGCTAGAGAAGGCAGGATGGTGAGTAAAGAGAGTAGACAGAGAGGGGGAATGAGAAGAGCAGGAAGATGAGATGGTTGAGGACGTCAAATGCTTCAGGGAGGGGTTTTTCAAAGTGTAGTGCTCAACAAGCAGCATCAGCAGCAACTTGGTAAGTTGTTAGAAATGCAAAAACTAGGTTTTTCCACCCAGGCCTGCTGAGTTGGAAACTTTGAGGGCTCACCTGTAACATGGATGTTGGGTGCTATGGCTGCAGCTGTCTGCCCTACTTGGCCTCAGTGATAGACACTTAGGCTCAGCAGTACATTATTTGATTGCAGTACAATCTCTGTATGGTTCTCTCCTGTTCTGCCCTTCCAGGCTCTTTCTTATCCTTGCAAATAGAAACTGTGCTTCCCCATTATCTGGTTCCTTTGCTGTTTTCAGAGCCAGCATATACTTTCTTCCCCTCCGTATGTCTCCTATCTCAAGACTCCTGCAGGAAATCTTCTCTGCTACCTTATTGAGTTCTTCCTTCTCTTCAAGTCCTACAGCAAGCATAGTCTGGATCATCTTACATAAAACCTAATTATATACATTCTATATCAGTGAGTAGAATAATGAGTGAACAGTGTTCTTTTTCTTGAGGGCAGGACCCTGCCATAGGGACGTTCTTTATTTCCCCTAGCATCCATATATAGCATCTTCCATAGGACGGATGGATGGATGGATGCATAGATAGATAATCATAATAATGCTGACTATAAAGTTGATGTTCAATTTATGTTTGTAGGTAAATAGTTACGTAGGTAAGTAGATAGGTAGATAACATTTCCGGAGAAATCTGATCAGAGCACTTAACCCCACGGTATTATCTTGACAACTCCAGCTACTCGTATCAGTCTCAGCTCTCAAAAGTTATTACTTATGAAAGCAAGAGCATAGATAAAGGGGGAAATTTTATATTTAGAAAAATAATTTACACTCCCTTAATTCATTAAATAAGTATTTATTGGGTAACTACCTTGAGCCCAGTGTAGTAGAGTTAGCTTCATGGTGCAAGCAGATAATGAAATGCCAAAAATAAAAAAAAGTTAAGTATTATGAATCAAACAGGAAAGAGAAATTTGATATAGTGTGCCACTGGTCATGGACCAGGGTGGTGGGAAGAGGGGAAAAGCTACTCTGAGTGGGGTGATCACTCTGAAGAGTTGATGTTGGACTGAAATTTGAATGAGGAGGAGCTAGCAATGTGATGATCTACAGAGACAGTAGAGGAGGCAAAGGCATGGCAGATGGCAGAGGCTCTGAAATGGAACGCACTTGGCATGTTCTGGAAACGAAAACCTGAGTACTGACAGAACAGGAAATTAGGGTGGATATATAAGTTCATCAGGTGTGCATCTGTGCACACTCAGATTTGTAAGAGAAATAAAGATTTTATTTTATCAGAAATAAAAATGAAATAAAGAAATAGATGAGTCATTTCCTAACATATGTATATATTGTCTGTGGAAAGGTAATGTGTTCTAATGTTAAAATTATTATTTCTTCATGTGTACCTGTACCTGTAATTTGGAGGCCAATGGACAGCAATTTCTTGGAAAAGAAAGCTCTTTAGAATTCTAGTCATTAACACATAAGTTAAACAGAAAAATTTTTAAACATTTTTAAAAATGTTTAAAAATGCAAAATGCCATTGTTTAAAGAGGGAAATGAACACATTACATAAAATCATGGGTGTTGTGATTTTTTTTTTTTAAATCTCAAATTGCTTTCCAAATAGATCAAGTTAGGCCCTCTTATTTTCATGGAAAGCTCTCAGAAAAATCTTGAGAGCTAATAATTAGGTTAATGTATCAATTCTAAAGCTCATTGATTTGCATTTATTTTAATAAATCTTTCTACTCACGCAGTGCCCAGCTGAGGTTTATTGAGACCTCATTTTTCTGAATGGGAACTGCAAAATGAGAATAGGCATTCATATGTGACAAATGGTTAGATTTTAAAATGTCCGGTGTCATGAGACTGCCACTCTTTTTGGGAAATAATCTATCTGCATCAATCTTTGAGTCCATGGCAAAAATAAAATTGTATCTATTATCCACTTGAATATACCTGATATAATTAATTTTTCTAAGAAATGTGCTAATAGAATTATAGGAAAAGAACTGAAGTTTTGATAATATTATGTGAACATATCTGTAGCATTCATAACTTGGGCGACAGATCAATTATTTATGACTTTTGTCTGCTCTTTACATAATCAGTATTCCCATTGAAGTTAAAAAGAACTCTCTGTGCTTGACATTTGGATGAAAATTTGGTGGACGAAATTATACCTTTTCCTTAGGCCTCTCTAACACAAGTGCTTTGTAGATAAATGTCCAAGAAATCAGCTCTCACATTTGTCCACTCTGCATGGAGCTGGGACATGGTTGGGTTTGCAAGACAGAATAATTTAATGCTCGTCTTTTCCCAGTCAAGGTTTTAGTTAATATCCTTCAGTGCTTTCCCAACCCCCAGTCCCAGCCCTTCAGTTAAAGTTCAACCATTTGGGTTTTGAGTGTAGTGCAGCAAGACTATGACTGATGCCATCAGGCACTGAAACTGCACTTTCCACTGGCAGGAGCCAGGCAAGAGGAAAGCCGCGCCAACCCTATTATAAAATCTCCTTCTGTTAGGATAACACCAGGAGCTGCCAACACAAGGTAGCAGAGAAGGCAGAGTGTCATGCTGTTTACTTGTTAGGAAATCAGGACACCTTGAGTCAAAGAGGGCCCATTAGGCCTTGAACCAAGGACTTTTCTCTATTAAGAGAAACTACTTCAAGTGTCTCCCGTGGAGTCTAGTCTGTGGTAGCTTATGTGACCTTTAAAGACCATTTCTACTGCATAACTGATTTTTATAGGCCCTCTAAGGAGGATTTAGTCTATTTATTGTAGAATATTGCCAATAACCATCTGTGATTTCAGTGAATTTGTCTACTTAAGTGGCCCTTGTAAACAGTCACAATCCATCACTCCAGCTCTCTTCATTGAGACTTGGAGCCGATAAAACCACAATGAATATTTCTTGCTGCCTGACAGAGTATATATCCACTGTGAGTAATGCAACGTTAAATCAGTGAGCCAACCATGAAATCTAATAGCTTAGAAAGTATTCTTCAGAACACTTTCTCTGGCTTCTGTAGATCTAGGCAGGCTTTTTAAGGGAACACACACACAGAGTCTAGGTTGCTGCTGGAGCTCTAGGTAGCATTTTCTGGATTGAGGGCCCTGTGGATTACAGCCACCACCAGGAGAAACATGTGGCCAGAATCAAGGACAACTGCATAGCTCAGCAGAGTGAACATTTGAATTGCTGACATAAAATGTGTTTATGCATTCTGGCCAAGATAACCCCATATTGTCAGTAATAACAATAAAAGAAGTCAAGTGTTCCTGGAAAAAGACTTTTATGTCTGTATATTCTACCTAAGGATCAGCATTCAAGGAAGCTATTGTCATCTTTTTTTTTTGGTGCTGGAGATTGAACTCAGGGGCACTCGACCACTGAGCCACATCCTCAGCCCTATTTTGTGTTTTATTTGGAGACAGGGTCTCACTGAGTTGCTCAGTGCCTCGCAGTTGCTGAGGCTGGCTTTGAACTCACAATTCTTCTGTCTCAGCCTCCCTAAGTGCTGGGATTACAGGCTTGCGCCACCGCGCCCGGCTGCTATTGTCATCTTTAGAGCACTGTCCCATTATCTGTCTCACCATCTCATCTCATCTCTTCTTTTCTTTTCTTTTTTTCTTTCTTTCTTTCTTTCTTTCTTTCTTTCTTTCTTTCTTTCTTTCTTTCTTTCTTTCTTTCTTTCTTTCTTTCTTTTTCTTTCACTGGGGATTGAACTCAGTGGGACTTAACCACTGAGCCATATCTCCAGTTTTTTTAATTTTTAAAAAAATTTTTATTCTTTTTAGATATAATGACAGTAGAGTGTATTTTTACATATTGTACATACTTGGAGTATAACTTACGCTAATTAGGATCCCATTCTTGCGGTTGTACATGTGGAGTATGGTTGTGAGCATAGGAAAGTTACATATGATTCATTCTGTCTTTCCTATTCCCATCCTCCTTCCCTTCTCTTCATTCCCTTTTGTCTAATCCAATGAACTTCTATTCTCCTCTCTCCTTATTGTGTGTTAGCATCCATATATCAGAGAGAACATTCAGCCTTTGGTTTTTTGGGATTGGCTTATTTCACTTAGCATGATAGTCTCCAGTGCAACATGATGTTATGGGATACATATAGTTAGTAAGAGTGAAGCAAGTCAATGTATCTGTTACCTCACATACTTACCCTTCTTTTGTGTTTTTGTGGCCAGAGTAGCTAAAGCGCACTTATTTAACCTGAATCCCATCTGCAGTACAATTTCATTACCTGTACTCCTTCTGGATCTCCGACCTTGCTCAAGTAGTCAGGTCATCTTTAGGCATTTGTTTTCAGATGGAAGCTGGGAATGTGAGAGCCTGTGACCCAGTGCACACGGGCATTGTAATTAGTGTGTCATTAGACCTGTCAGCTGCATCCGACACTACCAAACCAGTGCCTCACTAATTCATTTCTCATTGCCAAGTGATGAGCTAAAAAAATAAAGGAAAATGATGTTTATGGAGATACAACACTAAAAATTAGGTGTAGGCTGAGGACTTGAAATGAATTAAATTAGGCCTCATAATTACATAAAAAAAATTCAAAAGGCCTGTGACTCTTCTTTCTGATTTCTCTGTGACACAGAAGCCTTTACGTCTAGGGTTTGAAGGTGAATAAAAAGCTTAGGGTACCCAAATAAATAACTACATAAAGATTAAATAATACACCTGATGAGATGGTTTTCAGAATGCATAATTGTACAATTTGAAAACAATGAGTGGTTCAAAAGTTTGTAAAAAAATAAAATAAGCTGGGCATGGTGGCACAAGCCTGTAATCCTAGCGGCTCCAGAGGCTGAGGCAGGAGGATCACATGTTCAAAGCCAGCCTCAGCAACTTAGCAAGGCCCTAAGCAACATAGTGAGATCCTGTCTCAAAACAAATAAACAAAAAGAGCTGGGGATGTGGCTTAGTGTTTAAGTGCCTTTGGGTTCAATTTCTCATACCAAAAAAATAAAAAAAGTAATACATGTGGCATCAAATGAAAATAGTACAAAGTCTAGTATGCCTGGTTCTTCTCAGAGATTACCTCTTAATTGTCTATGTAGTTCTCATTCAGTGTGGGTGCTATACTTATAGCTCCATTCTGTGATAAATCACCTTACGTGATACCTATTGATGGCTACCCACTATGTAAAATGAGGTAAGTTGGGTGCATTTGGATCTTCCAACATTTTATAATTAAACTACTTTTAGTTCTTTTGTTAGTCATTGCTGTAATCTTCAGTGCTTTAGCTGAGTTACCCCTTTTTTGGGTTCACGTATTTCTGTTGTATTTCTTGACGCTCCATCCTATCAGCTGAAGGTGTTCATGCCCGTTACACTTTCTCCCTACTAACATGGAGTGTATTAGTATTTACCTTCTGTCCTGCAGGGAGCAATCTTCATGATGATTCAAAGTGAAAACTGAAAATTGAAGACACAATGTCTTGCATGGGTTCCTTAGTGGTTAATGCTAGAGCTGGGGCTGAAACTTGGAACCTTTGACTCCCGACCTAGTGGACTTTTTGCAGATCAACGCTGATTCATTCATCAAATGCTCATTGAATGCCTTTTCTCTTCCAGGCACTGTACTAGGTGCCAGCAGTACAAAAACAAAAATAAATAATTTTGAATCTGATGCAGACACATCAACAGATAACTAGGTTTCATGTGAGCATGTACAAAGGAAGATGTTATTTAAATTTATTTATTATCCCAAAGGTCAGAGATTAGAGAAACTGCTCTCTTAGAAGTGATAACTTGAATATGTTGAGAAGACAGTGTTTAATCACTAACACATGTTTAAGAAAATAAGGCTTTTCTTATGTATTTTTAGGAAACTAATTTAAATGATGTCTTTCAATCAAATATGAAAGGAAAAGTGTTTAGAATTTTATGATTATAAATTATATAATGTATATTATGTTTTATGCATTCAACAGGTTTTTATATGAGTGTCACAATATTCTTCAATTGCCTTATAGGTTTGTTCATTATTTTCCCCTTGAGTTTAAGGCTGATGCCTGTTTTTGGAGATCCTTTGTATGGTGACTTGTAAACTTTCTCTTTTCTTTCTCCCTCCTTTAGATTTTCATCACTGTGAATTGCCTGAGTACAGATTTCTCCTCCCAAAAAGGAGTGAAAGGACTCCCTTTGATGATTCAAATCGATACATACAGTTATAATAATCGTAGCAATAAACCCATTCACAGAGCTTATTGCCAGATCAAAGTCTTCTGCGACAAAGTGAGTAAAGATTACAGTTTTCCATAAAGGTATCTTTGTTATTAGATATTACTTTTAATGACATTTCCCCCTTGTCACCTTCCCTTGTCTAATAGTGTCAAAATGATCATTTCATCCATCACTGTGGGTATGGTAATCATTTTTTTTTTTTTTTTGGTACTGGGGATTGAACTCAGGGGCACTCGACCACTGAGCCACATCCCCAGCCCTATTTTGTGTTTTATGTAGAGACAGGGTCTCACTGAGTTGCTTAGCACCTCGCCATTGCTGAGGCTGGCTTTGAACTCGTGATTCTCCTGTCTCAGCCTCCCGAAGTGCTGGGATTACAGGCTTGCGCCACCGCGCCCGCCTGGTAATATTTTATTCTCAGTTCCCATTAGATGGCTGGGAAGTCACCAGGCAGCTGGGTTTTTAAATTTTTTTTTAGTTAATCATTTTACAACTGATTTAATGATTGATCGACATTGCACAGTGTCTTGGTCAAGTCAGGCTGCTATAACAAAGTATCGCAAACAGGTGGCTTGAACAACAGAAATTTATTTCTCACAGTTCTGGAGGCTACGAAGTCCGAGATTGAGGTGCTAGCCAGTTCAATTCCTGGTGAAGGTCCTCTTCCTGCTTACAGATGTCGTCCTCTTTGTGTGTTGTCACAGGATGGAGACAGAGAGAGAAAGACTGCTTGTGTGTCTTTTTATAAGGACACTAAATTGCATCATCAGGGGCCCACTCTTGCCACCTCATGTAAACTGAGGACCCCTTCTCCAAACATCATCACTCTGGGGTTAGAGCTTCAGCATATGAACAGTTGGCCTATAACACACTCTGTGCTATGGTCTGATCTAATTAGATAACTGAAATAATAGATCAATGGTTGTTATTGCATTTAGATACTATCTCAGAACATATCAGTGTAACTTGATGGGTTAAGTGGGCCTTACCTAGGCCTTTTTACAATGGAAACCCCACCCGGAAAGTGAGTTCTTTAGTATGCATACACTCAGTAAACATGTGCTTCAAATCTCCCTAAAGCTTACCAGAAACATGGCACAGCAATTAGAATAGCAAAGTTTAAAATCCCTTGGTTAAGTGACAAGAGATCCTCACAAATCCAAATATGAGTGGGGCTAAGCATCAGTAATGTTAGGACTGTGTGATGTCAGCATCTGAGAGGGAAAGTCATGAGACACCTTGATGGCCAAAGAGCAGGAAACCCTCCAGTACTCCCAAGGTTCTCCCTGGAAAGTACAGAAGTTGGCATTCTGAGCAAGCACAGCGTGAAAGACTAGGATAGGAGGGAACAGACTCTGTGGCCTCCAGTTTACTGGTGAGTAAAGGAACTGAACAAGGAAGTATCTTGTTCTTTATGAAAAGTGATAAACTGAAGTTTTCTTTTAGAATGAAACCTTGCTCTGGGGAAAATTGCTGAGAGTAGAATCAAATTGAGTTTGGGTTCAAAAGGAAAGGGAACGTTGAAATAAAAGTTGAAATGAAGATGCAAAGGGAGACAGAATAGGCAGATCTCAGAAAATACAATACTCTTTTTTGTATCATTTTGTGAACACACCGGAAGAGAGCATGGGCCTGGAGGAGGTATGTTGGCCCATATATTTCACTTAAAAATGGCCAACAGTGAACTGTTGAATCCCCAAAAAAGAGATTAAGATTGGACTTTCCTACAGACAATGAATACATGTTGCAAAGACATCATCACAAAGCCAGTGGAAGCTACAGTTCAGTGTTCCAAATGAGCTAAATGAAGTTAAGAAAATGATAGAAGGTTGTGAAGATCAACATAAATCACAATTTGAAAAACTCACACAGAAGATGTTTGGAGAAAAGATGATTTGAAAAGATATGTGTTAGAATTCAGGAAAGAATTTAGAAATAAAAGAATAAAATATTTCAGAAGACAAGCTGGAAGCAACAAAAGAGTGAATAAATACAACAGATAATGTCTTAAGAAAACATAAGATGGAAAGTAGTACAATTTTTAAAATTGGAAAGAATAAGAAAAGAACTATGAGAGAAAATAACAAATACAAAAAGACAAATACAATCTTTTTGTATTTGTTATATATATTAGAAATTTTGTGTATATATTAGAAATTTGAACAAAAGACAAAACAATGGGATAGAACAAATGCTAAAAATGATAAATCAGGAAAACTTGAAATGGAAAGTATACATAGTCAAATGGTCTACCATATACTTGGCAAAATTGACCCAGGATAACTAGTACCAAGTAATTGAGCTATTTTTCTGTTTTTCAAAAATAGAAAAAATATTCTTTGGAGATCTGAGTAAGATAATTAGCCATTAATAGGAAAACATTTATCATCAAACTTCAACAGCAATTTAAAGTTTTCTGTCTTGTCAGAAGACCATAATATTTAATTAGGTAAAATTAAAATATAACCAAGAATTTTATATCCAGACAAATTAACTTTCAAGTGTAAGGACTGCAGGCACAAGAAGCCAGAATTAAAAAAAGAAAAGAAAAGAAAACCCCCCCTTTTGTTATAATATTTTATTATATTTACATCTCTAATTTCAAAACCCAGGCAAAAATCACTCCTGGGAGAGTAGAAAGAGAAATAAAAATTTTCATTTTTGCACTTTTCAAATGGGTGTGTAAATGCAAATGCTTAATTTAAATTATCTTCTAAAGTAAAAGAGTGGAGAACTATTCTATTTTAAAACTATAAGTTTCCCAATCACAGTCTAGAGTCTTTAGCAGATGAAATTCTGCACTATTTATAATCCTCCAGCTTGATTTCTTCTAATTAATACACCTGTGAGTCTGCAGGTGGAAAATAAGGGCTTTCTTTAGCTTTTTTGTTTTCTTTTTGTATTATGAGACTTCTATTGAAATGCATGTTTATGTACTAGAAATTCAGGAACTATCTGTATAACTACCTAGATAGATACTTGTGTGTACTATTTTAATATCTACATTGTTACCTCCATAATCTTCCATGAAAAACAAGAATTTGTATTACTGCAAACAGTAACTGTACTACACAAAACTTGAGAATGAAGTTGCGTTCTTAAAATAAATTTAAGAGAAACAATGTAGGTGTTCAATAAAAGATAAAAATAGCCATTATCACTCAATTGTTGACAGACGCGATCACAATGTAGTCAGAACTCTTCAGGTACATTTTTCAATTTAACACTCCCTAGTGAAAGAACATTGAGATGGGGAAATTATTATCAAGTGGTAACTTTCGTCCTTGTAGCAAATTATACTCTTCTGGAAGAAACAGACCTTCTTCTTACATTTTAATAAGAGTAGAAGTGGTGTGTTCTATAAGCTTCAGGTCACAAGTAATCCTAGAAGGGAAAGGACTCTTGGGAGACCCTATGTGGGAGGTGCCTTCCATCTTAATTAAGCATATTAAAACCTCCCTGGGGCATTGTCAAGCCAAAAACTTCTTTTTTGTCAAATCAAAAACTTAATTTTAGAAAAGAGAACTGTGGTTCTCTCAAGAGTGTTTGGATATTATTAGAATTATTTTGTCATGCTGATATCTGAGCACTCAGGGCAGGAAATTCCTTCTGTAGAGGTGGCACCAAGATTGTGTTCTCTAGAGACCTGCTCTTTTTTAATGTCAATCCTTTGGTTTTAGTATATCAAAGAATGCCTAAAAATCTACACTGAACATATATAAATCTTGAAAAAGATTAATTGCAGGCTTATTTCTTACAGAAATAGTATAAAGTAAAACACTAATTTAGAAAGAAAAGCACTTGGCCAAACTTGGGGTGTGTCTCGGATGAAGTGTAACTTAGATGATAAAAAGCCATGCTTCTGCTCATGTTAAATACTATATTGCACAGCACTCCCAACACATGGAAAAATGCCTTTTATGGACCTAACAAAAAAATGAATGCTTTCCTTTATAAACTTTAATATTTCAGAGGGTCTCTTGCTAGTATTTCACATCCATTTGAGCAAGGTGATGTCTGTGCATTTAATGCTTTATTTTCTGAAAACATCACCTTTTTCTAAACAAACACTCTACAAAGCAGATATTTCAATATGTTATCTCCCTCTCGCTATATATTTGCATAATCTGTGTCTATGACAAAACTAAAAGGGAGACACTATAAAATAATCACTCCCCTTAGTAGTAAGTAAAACAATTGCTCCCTTTGGTGGTTTTTGGATATAAAAATGTGTATTTAAATTATCTGGCTAACATATTGTAACTATTCAATACTAATCTATGTTAAAGCTCTTAGAAGTCACCCATCACAGGAGGAGTACCATGTATGCATTAGCTATTATTATTGATTCCTTAAAAACTGGCTCAAAAGCCATCTGCTTTTTGATGTCTTTGTTGACCACAAATCCCCATTTTGTGTCATGGCTGGCCTTGCCTTGGCTAGAATTGCCAATCCAATTTTTTTTTAAAAAGAGCCAATTTGATAACCAAAAACTTTTATGTCATTGTTTTAATTCAAACCATTTGTGTGTCTTTTTCTGTGAAGTTCTTGTTTCATGATCCTTGTCTCTTTTTTCATTAGTTCGTTAGTTGTTTTTGTCATCTGACTCATTATGATCTATTTAGAGTTTGATTCTTTATGTGATATTTTACTGCAAGTATTTTCGCTAAACTGTCTTTTGCTATTTAATTTCTTTTTTGGCTTGCAGAAGATTAAAATGTTATCTTGTCAAATCTCTTTCGTGTGTGAGGATTCAAGGGCAGTTTCTAAAGAGGTAGAGCTTGGTAGCCAGAATGAGCTTAGCTACTCCTTAAATCTGCTACCACAAGGCACAGGAACTGCAAATAGGGAAGTCGTTTAGGCTGGGAATGTCCAGGTGAATGTCATCTGTCTAGGGCATTGTGAAAACATGGTGCAGAAGAATTCTGCAAAAATGGAGAGAAAGCAAAAGAGAAACTTGCTGGAATATCTGTATTGGAGAATGAGAAGAAGAAAATGAGCTAGCAAATGACCAAAGTTGTAGCAGGGGATGAAAGGAAAGACTCATTAAGGTGATGATCAACTAGTGAAGCAGGATGAGATTTGGTAACATGGCAAAAGGAGCCAATGGAAAAATCAAATTGCAAAGAAGCAGAGGGGCAGGCAGGAAGAGAATAGACACAACCTTTTCTATTTGGTTGAATGAGCATCATCTCTAAGAACATACAAGAATATTGATACAGAAACAAAATTATACTTGTGTGCATAAAGTGATCCCATATCTTTGTGTGATCTCAAAGTAAGGCAGGAATTCCCTCCCTTATTTCTACCACTGTGGTGATGTTTTAAAAGCTCATAACAAGCACAGGAAAAAAATTTTATAGGGATGTCACATTCAGCTTTAAAGCCTTCTCCATGCCTAGGAATGAGTTTAATGGGTCAATGCTTCATCTTATGACATTTTATTATAATCACTAAAATTACTTACTGGGCATCACTGAGTTAGGGAACAGGGTTTTTCCATACTGATTCAAAACTGAAGTTCTTTAAATAGGCAAGATACCAAAAAAGGAGAAAATCTGGGAGAGATGGGATCATTCACAGGTCAGACACATAGCATAGACTCATGGGAGCGCTCAGCTTCCAGAACTGAAGGCCAACTTTGCTACCGGGATAACCATGGAACTTCCAGGTCTCCTTGTCATATCACTGTGATTTGTATATGTGACAATTTATTTCATGTTCTGATAATATGCCTGACATGGTCTGTCTTTGTTTTTCCCTATCAGGGAGCAGAAAGAAAAATCCGAGATGAAGAGAGGAAGCAGAACAGGAAGAAAGGGAAAGGCCAAGCCTCCCAAACCCAATGCAACAACTGTGAGTTTCTCTGAAACTGACTATGCTAAGGAAAATGCTCCAGGTGGGTGGGGCCCCTTGGAGAAACAGGCGGAAAGAAGTACATTGCAGAGGAAAGCGTAAACATGGAAGGCATGGGCACTGGCAGTGCAGTCAGGGTGATCGTCCCAATGAAAAGCAAACAGAATCACATGAGCACACTGTTTGAGGTTGAAGGGACTTTGTAACATGAAGACTAACATCCTCCTGCAAGGTGTGAGGACCCAAGCTCCACCTGCAGTGCTCACTCTTTCTATTCATTGAGGGTTGGGGGTTTAGGGGAGGCTTTTAAACTGTGTGCACATCTATAGTTATTTGGAAAGCTTTGTAGGAGGAAGCCATGAACTTTTGCTAAGACAGGGCTGGTAGTTGAGAGGTCTCAGTCATGCATAACCCTGTCGTTTATGGGTTTTGTGGTCGCGTCCAGCCTCTGATGGGAAGTTGGCCGCCATACCTTTACAGAAGAAGAGTGACATCACCTACTTCAAAACCATGGCAGATCTGCACTCACAGCCTGTTCTCTTCATACCTGATGTTCACTTTGCAAACCTGCAGAGGACTGGACAGGTATGATATCCCTGCTGACTCCCACCTATTTTCCATCCACGGGCCTGGTAGTGCCATAAGACAGAAATGCTTTGGGTAGTGTTGACCACAAAAATAAAATCCACCTTCCGTTCATTAGAAGAAAAATCAGTGCCATTGTCTTCAAAAAGTGGGTTTTTATGGGAAAGAATGTCAGGTCTTCTCTTACTAAAGGGAAGAGGAAAGTAGGCTGACGCTAGTGAAGTGTTGGTAATTGCAATGAAAGAGGAAGCAAGCAAGAAGACTGACAACCTGTAAGAAAAATTGTTTTGTTGGCTTGTGATGGGGGATTAGGCAGATGCTGCAGAGCGCCACCTAATGCTAGCAAATATAACTGCACCTGTAACTTCACGAAGTTGAGCAAGGGGAAAATTCTTTAAGTAAGGCCCTGTCAACAAATTTTCCTTTGGTAAAATAACAGTTCCCATTGAGTTGGTCAATCATTTCTCACCTAAATGATTTACAAGTGAGATTAAAGATCTAATAGTAAACCATCTTGAAAGTCTAATAATTGACTGTTTTTATGGTTACTCAGG
Source organism: Geosciurus inauris (assembly GCA_004024805.1). NCBI lineage: Eukaryota > Metazoa > Chordata > Mammalia > Rodentia > Sciuridae > Geosciurus > Geosciurus inauris. Next base: position 118,328 of record PVHX01002431.1, on the reverse strand, counting down.
TTGGTGGAGTGTTATGCAGCCACTAAAATTGTAATTATGGAAACCATGTAACAACATGGAAAATATTATGATAGTGCTCAATGAAAAAAAGTAGCCTGGGAATGATGGCACATGCCTGTAATACCAGCAGCTCAGGAGCTGAGGCAGGAGAATCACAAGTTTGAGGCCAGCCTCAGCAACTTAGTGAGGCCCTAAGCAACTTAGTGAAACCCTGTAGCAAAATAAAAAGTAAAAAGGGCTGGAGATGTGGCCCAGTGTTAAAGCACCTCTGGGCCCAATCCCTAGTACCAAAAGAAAAAAAAATGTAAAAAGTAGGATAGTAACTTGTGTCTGTACCATAATCCTAGTTATCTAACTGGACTTGAAGAAAAGCTGCACTTTTTTTGAACTGGCTTATGAGAGAAGGCTGATTTTTCCCCCTTTGTTTTTAGTATATTTCTTTTATGTGATAAATTAACATGTGGGAAAAAAGAAAAAGATTATTTTCTTACGATTACCAGAACTGTCGTTCACCAGACCAGTTGAGTTTGGAATTTTGCATTGATTTATCTTGTTTTGAACCTCAGGTGCCTTGAGGAAAGGTCTGTGTTAAGGAATAGGGGCACAGCAACACACGTGATTTTTTTCTCTCATTCTAAGTATACAGACACTCATTGGAATTGATCTTAGTCTAGAAGGAGAAATCATTACTGGCTTCACTCTCTTTTCCTGGAGAATATTTATTTCATTCTGATAGAGCCATAAAACAACCAGAGGGATAGTGGTGGTAGTTGTTATTGTTGCTGTTCATGACATGTGATAACAAAATACATGTGGCTTTTCTTTTCTTTTCTTTTTTTTTTGGTACCAAGGATTGAACTCGGGGATACTTGACTGCTGAGCCACATCCCCAGCCCTATTTTGTGTTTTATGTAGAGACAGGGTCTCCCTGAGTTACTTAGCACCTCGCCATTGCTGAGGTTGGCTTTGAACTCAACGATCCTCCTGTCTCAGCCTCCCAAAGGCTGGGATTACAGGCATGCTCCACAACACCCAGCTTTTCCTTCAATTGATTTTAGTAAAAGCTAATGTTTAACATTACCATTTTGTCTTACTTGTTTCATAGGAACAAGGGCATAAGGGGAAAAGGAAAAAGTTTATAATTTATCCAGACAGGAGTTCCAGCACCTAATTTTTTTTTTTTTAATTCCCAAGTATGTGGCTGTGAATTGTGTCTGTATTGTCTTTGTTCCTAATTTTATGGAGCTGGGTTTCTGCACCTTCCAGAAGAGGAGGTCACAGAGTTAGACTGATATTACTGTCTATACTGACAACCTGAGCATCTCTCTTGGCAAGATTTCCCTGAAATATACAAATAAGTTTAAGAGCAAAGGTGAGCCACACTCCCCTTTGGTGAGTGGTCAACCTTGGCCGCCCTTGACCACCAGTCCTCTGGCCACACTTGCCCCTCAGGATTGTGAGCTGGGCTTCCAGCTGGAGGCTGACTCAGAAGGAAGGCAAAACCTTTACGTTTGTTGGCTTCAAAGCAGCCTGATCAGCAATGCCCTGGGCTATCGGTGTCCTTAAGTCCTATCTGGAGGCTACCTCACAGAGCCCTAAGGCTTCCCGTGTGACCTTGGAGTCAAAGTGAGGGAGCCAGTGAGGAAGCCTGCCCTGTACTCCTGGTGGCAGAGGAACACTCATGTGTGCCCTAGAACAACCTGTGAACATCCCATGGTTGTTCAACTTGTTCAACTGAAGGGACAGTGGCCTGCTGGGGCTTTTAAAGTGCCTTTTCTGGGAAAAGCTCCATACCTGGAGGATCTTCCAGAGGCAGGAGGGAAGTCGCAGTGCTCTGGCCTAGACATGAGGATGGGGCTGGGGTTGGCCCATGTGGACATGCAGAACACGAGCTGGTAGCCGCAGGTCAGCAGAGAGAGTGGAAGCAGGCAGCTGTGTGCAGCTCAGTAACCGTAGCAGGTGTGGCTCTTGCTAAAATAAACCTCACTGCAGCTCTATGCACAGCAGGGCCAACTGTCCTGTGGCTCTCACAGTCAGCGAGTGCCAAGCCATGCTGAGGGCTCCCCACTATGGAACAGCAATTCCTGTTCACCCAAGAACACTGGCCAGGGATGTGTTTTGGTGATCACCAGTCCATATGTCTCCTGCTCCTCCATTATCTCATTGACTCATCAGTGGATTCCAATCCACATGTGAGTCAATGAGATAATGGAATTGGAATATTCTTCACATGGTTATTAAAAACTGATTGACATGAGAGAATGAATCCACTATGTGGGCATGATGGACGCCTTTAGTCTCACACCTCCTATTAAAGCCCCATGATCTTGGCTGCACATGTCAGGAATGCCTTTAACAGACAAGTGATTAGGGGAGCTTGGCAGAAGACATTGGCATTTGAAGACATCATCTTTTGGATATCGTGCACTTGGCAGCCTTCCTCAAGGCCCCTGAACCTAAGGAACGCTTGTTCTTCCCCCTCTTCCTCTTTTTTTTTTTTTTTTTAATAAACATAAATTTATTGGCTCACATTTCTAGAAGCTGGGAAGTCCAAGGTTGAGAGTCTTCTTGTTGTGTTATTTTGGGTTTCTCCACAGGTGGTGAGGTCATTCATGGAAACAGGAAACAAAGGAGAGGATCCTTAAGTGTGAGGATAGTGGCCAGGGACAAGAGAAGTTTTAGCTATAGTTCGAAGATTCTATTGGCCGGGAGGGCCACGTGACACAGTGGGTTGTGCAGGCCCCCACCCCCACACACACATGCAGGTGCCACCCTGCTCTTCCCTGGCCAAGCCAGGATGGGTCTCTTGAATCATGGTTTGTCCACAATCTCCCTCAAGCTCACAGGAGTTTTGGTAAGGATTCAGATTTGAGTTCAGAGTTAGAATTTCCAAGTGAGTTTTAGGAATTTGCAATAATAATAAGGTCTCCACATAGTTTTCAGGCACTTTAAGGTTTGAAAAACATGCTCAAAAAAATTGTGAGTTTGCTGGGGGTGGTGGAGCATGTGTATAATCCCAGCAGCTTAGGAGGCTGAGGCAGGAGAATTGTGAGTTCAAAGCCAGCCTCAGCAGCTTAGTGAGGCCCTAAGCAACTTAGCAAGACCCTGTCTCTAAATATATATATATATAAAAGAGCTGGGGATGTGGCTCAGTGCTTCAATTCCCAGTACAAAAAAAACAAAAAAACAAAAAAAACAATTGTGAGTGTAAATGGGCCCAGGGGCCAACAGGGAAGAAACAGCGGGTTGTTATGTGAGCGTAAGGGAAATGGCAGTGAAGGGACAGTGACAGGCAGGGTGAAGGAGGGGCTGCTCAGGAGGGCAGGGACACCCTTAGAAGAATGCTCTTTCATGTTGGAATAGTAACCAGCTCTGCTGAAAAAACTGTTACCTTGCCAGGGAGCCAGGCAGGTGGGTGCATGAAGCTACATTTGCAGAAGCTGGTAAAACACAAGTCACCATCAGGAACTTGTGTGAAATCTGGGTATGTGGGCAGTAGTATGGCCCAAGCTCCCTCACTCATGTTGGTCACTCTGTGCATCTAAATGGACTGCCCATTTCTGGTCCATCGCAGTGACGGGTTCTCTGGATACCACACTGAACCCTGGAGTGGAAAAAAACACAACTTACCTTATTGTTTTCTATTTAAGAAGAAGAAATAAAGTCTACATTACAACAATAGCCACACCCCCACAAAATATTAAGAGGGAAAATTTCCCATAGAAATCTGAGCTAATAACTAGAATGACTCATTCCAGAAAGTCAAACCAGGTAAGAGGTTTATTATACAACTAGGTCTGTTCTTGGCAGCATCCCAGGAGCTGCCAGGAGCCTTTGAGAACATCTGTGGGGAAGGTGTCTGTCCAGACCCATGCCGGGCCCGGACAATGACTAAGGTATTAGAATTAGAGACGTCTTTTGAAGTGAATATGTGAATGTTTGATACTGATTCAAGTATCATTTTTTCACCCAAACACAACTGGCCCTAAAGCACACAGATGAAGCTCACAAAAGGCCCCAAATTAATTTTTAGAAATAATTGGGTGAGAAGGATACACATACATAGCAGATTCCCCTCTGAACTTCTCCCTTCTTCCATCAAATAAAAAGGATGCTTCAAAATTTTTTGAATTCTGATTCTGCTGCCCGTGTACTGACCACCTAATGATGTTTGTCCTCAGAGAGATTCCTTGTGGCTAGGAATGGCTTTCAGAGTCATAACACCTTCACCAGCCTGAATGCAACTGACTCCTAAATTTGTGTGGCTGTGGGATGCAAAAGTTTCCCAGACTCTTTTAGGGCCACAGCAGTTGAAAGGCTTGGGGTTACTGCTGGTCTGCCATGGGGTGCTCTTGACTATCCCCTCCCCAGTAATGCAGTGTGTGGAGGCGGCTTGCTTTTAGACCAGGTGAGATCGGTTACTCCTAAGCTCTGCTCTCAGAGCCACCCTGCAAGCCACAGCTTTTCTAAACAATGAATTTAGATCCTGCCAACATATTTTCTTAATGTCAAAGAGCAAGATTTGGCTTAGGGTCAAAGTAATCTGATCAGCTTGACTTTAGCTAGAAATAGTCAGATTTCCTATTTTTTTTTTTTCATTCAAATCTAAGAATTAACCCCAAGGAGAATGTGAGGTAGTTAAAATTTGTATTTCCTTAGAAACACAGAGCATCTTTAAACACATTTGTGTTTTGTCTTTTTAAGAGACAGCTGGCAAAGTCTGTGTGTCACATGCTCTATTTCCATTTGCCATCTCTGACCTACAGTAAGCCTATTGTTTTGTCCCACAGGTGTATTACAACACGGATGATGAGCGAGAAGGGTAAGACACTTGGTTATTTTACCTAAACATCCTAAGTCAGTTCATGTCAGTGGAGTGGTACTTTGAGCATTGGGTAGCCCTGGGCAGGAAGTGGGACCTTCCACTCAGCTCAGCATTTAGAAGCTGAGAAAGGGACCATCTGGGAGGGAGGTGGATGGTCCTTGCTACCAAGATCGAGGTGAGCCTGAGGCAAGAGCCAAAGGAGACTGCCCTACTTCCAGTACCACTCAGAACACACATACTTCTTGAAGGCCACACTTGGCTTGTTTCAGTGGGACCTGGAAAGGCTGAGAACCTGCTTGCTGTCCTCTAGGATTAGATAAGAGGTCGTTACCAAGGCTGCCAATGTTTTCCATGTCACATCTCTGTATAACAGGGCTAGGGAATGTTCTTCATTTTTGCAAAGAACATGGTACTGCAGAATTTTAGGGGCAGTCAAATCTTCAAAGTTCTTTCTATCTTAATTCATTTTGTAAACTCCAAAGTCTAGAGCCAAAAAAGAGCCTTCAGAGCCATTGAGCTTATGGCTCCTTCTAGGCAATGGTAACATTTATATTGTATCTTTGAGAGGTGGTCAGCCAGCTTCTGCCTGAACGTTGCTAGTGATGGAGAGCTCAGTGTGTGTGTGTGTGTGTGTGTGTGTGTCGGGGGTCATTACACTGTCACACTACTCCAGCTCTTAGCAAGACGTATTGTCTATTGAGCTGCCATCTACCTGCTCTTGATTTCAACCCATCGGCTCTTGTCCTGCTCTCTGGATTAAGTCTCATTCTCCCTCAACACCCAAATATCCCTTCCCTCCTTGCAGCCATTCTTTATATTCTTTAAAATATAGTTTTACCCCTCAACATCTCAATTTCTCTCCAGGGGACTAGACTTGTTAATGGTCTATTTGTTAATAGTCTCTTTAAAATTGGCCTTTAGAATAAAACATGTGTTGGAACCAAATGAATTGCAGATTATATTGGCATAACTTCTTACCACCTGGGTATTGTTTTTTTTCTCTTAAAGCAAGCTAGAACTCCATTCTTTTTCAATATCTATTTTATGCTTTTAGTTTGCATTAGATATGTGTAACTAAAATTTCTAGATATTTTTCCATCCAAGCCACAGTCAAACCTCGGCTTCCTATTCCTAGGTAATGAATATATTTACTGGTAAAATATTTCACAACTGGTGAAGTAAGTGGAGCAGAGGTTGCTGAGCTCATTTCTAGAGCAGAGATTGGCATATGGTGCCCTGAGGACCACCTCAGGCCCACCATCTGTTTCTGACCAGTTTGCAAACTAACAATGGTTTTCATATTTTTCAATAGTTAAAAAGAATTTCAAAAGAAGAATAATATTGCATGACTTGTGAAAATTATATGAAATCCAAATGTCCACAAATAAAGTCTTACTGGAACCCAAACACGTACAGTCCTTTATGTATTGTCCGTGACTGCTTTGGTCCTATAGCAACAGGATCAAGTAGTTACGACAGAGGTCATATGGACTGTGATACCTAAATATTTATTGTCTGGCCCTGACAGAAAATGTTTGCCACCTTCCTTTCCAAAGGAAAAGAGTCTCAAAGGAGTAAGATGATTCCCCAACCTTGGGTTAGAACCTTGTCCAGGATTTATCTCTAAGTTCAGAGTTCTAAATTTTGAAAGTATTTACTAGATTGTTCTTTATATCTTGGCACGTAAATAATACCTTTCCAGTGGCTGAATGAACAGCAATGATTAGCACTATCAATTCTAAGCTGTTATTTACATATCTTACAACAGACCATGTGACGTCATGGAAAGAATGTTGACTTGGGAAGCCCAGGTTCTTCTCTGGGCTTCCATTTGCCAATGTGAAGTCTCAGGCCAGTTCCTTGATCTCCCAGCTTTGATTTTCTCAATTTTGTACTTGTAGATTTTGTATAGAACTATCTCTAAGATTCCATCTAGCATTAACATTCCACTTAGTAGTATGAATAAAAAATTAAAATAAAAAACTCCAGAGTAAAGCTAGTGTCAGAGTGAGAAGGCCTGAGATCCTGAATGTTCCATGATAACCAGATCTCAGCTGTAAATCTGTCTTATCCCAAACTGCCCTTTGCAAGCTGACCGCATTTAGATGGCCATTGACCTGCTTGTAACTCCACTGGTTCTGCCTCTCTGTAAGAATTACCCTTACACAATTATGAGTCCTGAGACCCAAGTCTCATACCCTTAAACATTTGATTGAGTAATATGGGTAGCATTGGAGCCTCAGTGTTAACATACAGTAGGTAGTTGGCTACTGTTATCTGTAAAAGCCATATTAACAGTCATTGGATACCTTGGCTAGGAATAGTACTAGTCGCCTTATATGCAGTATATCATTCGTTTCTCCCAGATTTCCTATTACCTCCATTGATGATGAAGAAATCGAGGCTTCAGCAGATTAGAAGACTTGCTAAATGTCACCTGGCTAGGAAGTGACAGAGGCAGGAATTGAATGAATATCTACCTGTACTTCCCATTATCTGTTTTTAACTATTGTGCCTTATTGCCTAACCCTCTCAATTCTTGACCTGTGGCCTCAAGAGACCAGCCCTCGTTGGGATATCTTTCTGGCCTGCACCGAAGCACAACCTTGGTTCCACTCACAATTTGTGTTCTGATGAGTTCACATGGCAGTAGGGACCAGATCTGAGGCTTCCATGTGCATTCGCCTGGCCCTGAGCAGGTGCCATCTTTCGTAACATGTGCACAGCCTCCATCAGGGGTGGTTCTTGGGCCAAGCCCTCCACTCCTCTATGCTTTTCCATGGCTTTCTTCTTAACTCCTTAGTTCATTGTCCTGTGTAGCTTAACATGGCACACACCTTAATAAGGAGATGGCAGAGTATCTGGTTCACTATTTTCTGCCTCCTTGCTCTCTAGAAATTTGACCATAAATCCTGGGTAATTTTGCAGTCCCAAGCTTAAACTTCTGTTTATCTAACACTACAACATTGTCAAAAACTGTGCAAATTTCTTTGCCCTTAAGTTTGGCTTATCAGTCATAATGGAAATGAGTGCCATGCTCTTTATCCCAACCTAGAATCAACAGATGCTTTAAGAAGGAAACGGTCACTGATTCTCCTGAGCTTACCTCTCTATGGCTATCTTCTCTCAGCTCTCTGCTCAAGTTCTGGCTGTCTTATGGGCAGCTCTCCAATACCTTCAGTACGATTTTTTTTTTTTTTTAATTTAGACAGTTTTTCAAGTTATTCTTGGTTGGAACATTGGTCTTCCTCAACCTATCACATTTTAGTCAGAAAAAAAATCTGAGTCAGGCACGGTGGTGCATGCCTATAATCCCAGTGGCTTGGGAGGCTGAGGCAGGAGGATTGCAAGTTAGCAAAAAACAAGGCGCTAAACAGCTCAGTAAGAACCTGTCTCTAAATAAAATACAAAATAGGGCTGGGGATGTGGCTCAGTGATCGAGTGCCCCCGAGTTCAATCTCCAGTAATCACGCCCCCGCCCTGCAAAAAAAAAAAAAAAAAAAATATCTGTACTACCTTTTAAAATGATCCTTCTGGATCATTTTGCAATTTTGAGTTCATTATTGCCATAGTAGTTCCTAAGCCCATGTCTTTTCTTTTTTTAACTGATTTTTGTCAAGTGAATTCTATACACATCCCAAATTAACATCCATTTGGGGCTGACTTCCCCCAAAGAGTAATCTGTTGAAAATAAATTAATCAAGATTATACTCCATAACGTGAAAGACTTTGTGAGGACTTGAATGTAAGATGACCTCCTCGTTTCTGATACTAATGTGGAGAGGGGGACTCCATTTATTTAGGGCATTCACAGTAAGTAACACACATGGGCCATGAACAGAGTTATAAAATGGACAGACTATATCCCCATGGTGCCTGCCACCTTCTGTACTTTTGTTCGACATCTCTGCACTAAGCACCTCATGCCTAGGGCAGTTGAACCTGGCAGGTAGGACTCTGCATTCTCTCTCCTGGGTGTGACCAGAGACTATTGCTTCAGACCTGACACCTTTCCAATATTTTCTGATGAAATTTAACACTCCTCTGTTTATACCTAGGGGACTTGCTTTCCCTGAGATGGATCCTATAAGCCAGTGGCTGAATGTGCTGCTGGCCCTGGGTCACTCTGCATATTGACCACCTTGTCGCATCAGTGGATGGAGATTGATGTCAGAGAAAGCCCCTTATCGTTGTCCTCTGGGCCTTCCGTCGTATTTCACCATAATTGTCCCACACACCAGGAGACCTGAAATGTGTGCTCTTTTCATTTGGCCAATGGGCCAGTCATCCCTGGCCTTGCTTTGAAAACAAGTGAAACAGTTGAATTCACAGCACCTGAAACTTATTGACCCCTACTGGGTTTATAGATTTGAAAGTGTAGAAAAGCATATTTGAACTCCCAAGAGAAATACAGGAGAATTTATCCAAGATGCTATTTTAATGGCAAAGGCAGTAATGGCTCAGAATGAGGTGCTATCAAAAGTCAACAGAACTGGAAAAATGTAAATAAAACTCGCCTGGTTAGAGAGAGAGAGAGAGAGAGAGACAGAGAGAGAGAGAGAGAGAGTGAGCGAGCACATTAGCTCAGGAATCTTCATGCCTGATGATATTTCAGGCCATTTTCCCATTATTAACCTAATGGCCACTGACTGCTGTATGAATGGATTTTTAATCTTTCAGTCCTGTGGTCATGGTCACTCTAGTTCCAAGACATGACAGAGTAACATGACCTGATTTTAGGACAAAATACTGAGGGAAGGCAGAGCAAACAGTGTCCTACAAGCTTATTAAGACCTTCAGTTGGAACTTGAGGTTTAGATTTCTCCTCTGTTTTCATTGTCTGTCATACTAGGGAATAAAATAAAAGAAGACTAACTCAATATTATTTCTTATACCCTTACTCATCATCTAGGATTTATTGAGTAACTTTATGGTGAGGCTGTTCCTTCAGAGGTCAGAAGTGGCCTCTCTGAACAGCCTGGTTCACTTACTGCCCCCATCACCCTGCTTACGACCCTTAACCCACTGAGACTTCTGTCGTCACTGAGATGGGATAAAGCTGGTCCTTGCCCTGGCTGGCTCAGAATGTTCCTGAGACTTAAGTGATCAAGGAGATGAAACTTTGTAAAATCTGAAGCCTTAATAAGGAGTTTGATTGATTGATATACCCTTTGGACCAGCTAGAACATGAGAAGATAAATAAGCATCATTGGCTTAAGCTATTAGAATTCGTTAGAAATACTTTTTGAACTATTTCCAGTTCTGTACTTAGGGCTCTTTCCATTTCTGGACCCTACCATTCACTTGACTTGAGAATTGACAAATAACTTCCTGGTGACAATAATGCCAACACAGAGTTGCATGGTCTTGCCTGAACTGGAGGCTTGGGATTATACAATGTCAGCCTCCCGTGCAGAGAATGTCACCAACACGAGTCCTTAAAGTAGACCCAAGTGGTAGTTTGGACTCTTTGCTGTAATGGTAAGTGGAAATTCTGACCTCTTTGAAGTCGTCTGCTTTGTTTTGTCTTCTCCATCTCTCTCTTCTGCAATGGCTCCAGCTTGGTGTCATCGCCACCTTCCCCTGACACTTCAGGGGTACTTACAATGGATCAGGGACTCTCTTGTGAGTGCACTTCCGATGTGAGTTCACTCCGTTCTCTCAACAGCCTCCTTTTAAGATATAATTAATTAACTAATTTTTGACATTTATTTTTAGATTGACATATCATATTTGTACTTCTTTGTGGGGTATGGTATGATAATTGGGTGCATGTTTACCATCTGTAATGATCAACTAGGGTCATTAGCATTCCTATCTCCTTAAATATTGTCATTTCTATGGTAACAGCCTCCTTTTAAAGTCAAGGCCCCGTGGAGGCCCAGGGAAGTGGAGAAATTTATCCAAGATCCCATGCTAGTAAATTATAAAGTAGTGTTTTAAACCAAGGTAGTCTGGCCCCAGAGTTCCATTCTTAACAGTTCTGCTGAACTGTCTGTCTGACATTGCTTCGTGAGCCCAGGAATCCCCCCAAAAGAATAAAAATTTCTAAAACCCTGTAGTCTTCTCCCTTGAGAGCTTAAAGAATGATAAGATTGCACTTAGGAGCATTTTCATGGCAGACTTCTAATGTCTGTTCCTCTCAAACAGTCCTTCCCTGCCTTAGAGTGCCTGGAATGGACAGGGACTTTGGGAGGAAATACAGAACCATCAGAACTGACCCAGCTGAGGTCATGCAGGTCCTCAGCTCTGTGGGCTTCCAGGAATGGGGACTGGAACCTCTCCTGAGGAGGAGGGAAGGACAAGCCCCCAGGACTGAGAGGAACACCCACTGCTGCGGCCTCACCTACTCTGACCAAGAGACGGGCATAACAGCAGGCGTGAGAACAGTTTTACAACCAAGTCCCAGACAAGCAGGCTGTGTCTTTTCCAGAGATCCGTGCTGTGCCTTAAGCGGTTGGCAAACCTAATGTGGTGGTGCACACTGTAATCTCAGCTTCTCAAGGAGCTGAGGCAAGAGAATCACAAGTTAGAGACCAGCCTGGGGCAACATAGAGAAACCCTGTCTTAAAACAAACAAACAAAAAAGCATTCAAGGGCTGACTTGGGGACCACATTACTAACTCCTGCTTCCCCCAGCCCTGATCTTCTCAACAGAAAGAGGAAGACAGTTGAAGTTTAGAGGAGGGCAAAATCCAGAACTCTCCCCTTTGTGGCTCCATAATCAGCAGTGAAGAGCAGGTCTTAGGTCTTTGGCTCAAAGATGGTATTGTGTGTTTTCTGCCTCCAACAGGGATGAGCTGGGGAACTGCAAGGGCAGGAAGGAGGCTGGTGAGTGGATCTAGCTATGGAGAACTAGGGATGGTATAAACAAGGGAGAAAGAGAAGGACTGTCACATACATGAACTTGTACTTCGACATTTTGTCTGCTGCACTTAACAATTCCTATTTTTTTCCTCAGCAGCGTCCTTGTTAAACGGATGTTCAGGCCCATGGAAGAGGAGTTTGGTCCAGCACCTTCTAAGCAGATGAAAGAAGAAGGGATAAAGCGAGGTATCTCTCCATTTGGGGCCTGCCACTGGCATAGCTCACCTGACCGGCCCTCCCAGCATGAGGGGTGGGGCATTTCACCAAAAAAGAGCTTGCAGCCTATTGCTGTGGCTCAGGGCCAGCCCTCCTGAGCTTTCATTTACACCGGAAGTGCATGGTCTTCTCCTTTGCGTTAAATTGTGCCCTTTTAAACATCTTAAGTAAGGCTTGTTCTTTCTGGGCACTGGTTCTTTCCTTTGTCTTGGGAGAATGGTAACAAATGTACTGACGCATCCAGCAGTGAGATACCAGGTTAAAAAAGAAACTGTTGCTATGTATGTGACAAAAACACTTCATAAGAAGCCTTCATAAGGGCTGTGACTCAGTAGTAGAGAGCTTGCCTAGCATAGTGTGTAAGTTCCTGGGTTCCATTCCCAGTCCTAAAAAAACAACAACAACAAAAAACCCAACCAAAATAAGCAGAACCCAAGAACCATCCATGATGAATGCAAATGATTAATCTCACACAAATAAAGGGACCTCTGTTTCCTATGATGTCACAACTTACTCATTTTCTCATGGTCAAGGGTCTTATTCTACTTCACCAAGAAGGAAAGAAACAAGCATGCAAGTCAATGTCTTGCCCAGCATCTCAGAGCTACACACAGTTGTCTTCCCTTAGGGTGAGAGGGAGGGGTGTGGAACAGCCATCTCCCTCTGTCCTGCTACAGCCAACTCTGAGGGTTTCCAGAGACCTTAAACTTACATTGCACGGGGCCTTTGACTCTGCATCATGTTAAACATGAACACAGCCTTGTTTTGCTATTGAGAAATTTTATTTTATTTTTTCCTATGTATTGTAATGGAATTTGTGTGATGGTCATGAGTGCTCCTCCGGAGCCTGCCTCAGCCCCTTGGAGTTGTATGACGTTGGACAGTTCCTTCACTCTCTGGTTCCCCAGAGTCCTCGTCGGTAAAGTGGGGAGGATGAAAGAAGCTCCCCAGAGACTTGTCATGAAGACTGATGGGTTAATGTATGTAAGACACTCCATTCAGGTGCTTGGCAGGTGGCAAGCACTCCATGTTTACTATTATGAATACTAATTTGATTATTAAGTGTGTTTCTATCTAAGTTATATTATCATAATTGTGGATGAGTAATTAGAATTTCAAAATGGAAAGAGGCTACCTGCAACATTGAAACCTTTAAAAGATTTTCTGACTTCCCAGGTTCCCCATATTCAGTATTCAAGTATATTTTGAACTCCATTCCTGGATGTCTTTTCTGCTCTAGAATTAGGGCAGAGTTCCATAGAAAGCAAGAATCCACAGGCTTACGTCATCACAGCGTACTTCCACAGTTAGTGCTTGGTGGCTGAAGACTGTTTTTCAGATATTGTGAATCCCACACAAAAATTTCCACTAGAAATTGTATTGGGTTGTCATTAAAAGGAAAGCTGTGGCTTTGAAACATAGAGACACATGAGGGCGCCGTATCCTATCAGCAAAAATATTCTATCAGCAAAAAGGACAGTAGTGTTCTTGAGCCCCTGGCTGGGGCTTCCGCCCTAAGCTGAAGTTTGAGGGGCTCAGGGACTGATGGTTTCTATTGTTTATTTTGTCAGAAGTTCCCCAAGAGAGGGAATGATTGCACTTATCACCAAAGCTGTGATTATTGGTTGTTTTGGCTTTGTAGCCACCTATCAGGGGGTCTAGTTGGAGTCACTGGGGGGGAGCTGCCCCCTGTGGCCACCTGCCTTCAGCTGTACAACATCTGGGAGGCTCTTGGCAGAGCCATTATTACTATTAAGACTGCTCTGCCTCAGACAGGAGCTCGTGAAAGCTGACTCCCTGGGCAAGCCATCAGGGTGTGCTGTGAGCCCAGCATGCCTGGTGTGGCTGCCAACTAGCCCAGAAGGAGAAGGATGAAACCACCCTGCCCTGCCTGATATTCCTACCTGAGTCTCCAGAACACCTTGAGCGCATCCATCACCCCTGAAGCAGGCATGGCAGCCATCTTACCTTAAAGATAATAATTTGAAAAGATGCAATTTGTAAATACAGTGGCAGCAGTACTCTTTTGAATAGAATGTGGTTTGGGGTTTCCTTAACGTCAGCCTGCTGAAAATTCCTCTTTTTTTTTTTAAACTGTTGAGCGCTTTGGGAAGAAGTAATAGAATTTTTATCTGTAACAGCTACCCATGTTTCCCCTCCCCTTTTAATTTTTCTTATTGGGATGTAATTGGGGTCTTATGTTCTAATTATTTTTCTGTATACTGCTAATGTGGAATCCTCCATAATAACCATTAGATCACTAGATCATGTTAGCTGAAATGGAGGTTATGAAATATTCCTTCCAAAGGGCTAATTTTGGAAATCTTTAGAGACATGTTACTCTATTTATTTAATAGATACTTTATATTTGATAAACAGAAGAAATTCTGCAATACTGAAGCTTACTTTTTCCTCCCTCTCTCCCTCCCTTTGTCATAACTACTGAGCATTCTCTGCTACAGAAAGGCAATTCAGGCAGAGCCCGCATGTACCCATGTTGAATTGGTCTTTGGAAAGCAGCAGCTTTAATGAAGTCCTTGGGAATGGGGGAGGTGGGAGAGGAGAAGTAGGAGTTTGGATGAGAGCTGATTTCACTTTTTACCTCCAACTTCATTCTTCTGGCAGATGGCAATTGTAGCTCAGTTGGTATTCAATTGTAGTTGGGACCTAGGTTCAGTGGGGTTTTATGACCTGGGCATTTTTTCCTACAGTGGCCAGGTGCATGGGACTTTGGCCTTGATCCTCCTTCTTCCCTCTGAAGAATCAGAAGTCACATCACTAGAAGGAGGGAGACAGAAAGGGCAATCAGCCTACTGGGGCTGCAGATGCACGGTTGCATTTGAGTGGCAGTTGCCAGTTCTTTCTGGGAACTGAGTTCCAGCACAATTGCTATTAGGAAAGGAATAGTCAGAGAAGAGAAGGACAAGCAGGAAAAACAGCAGCCAGCAGCTGTCATGTCAGTAGGACACCAGGGGAGTATATTACACTCTCTGAGCTCCATTTGCACATCTCTAAGAATTCCTGGGGTCCCTACCATCTCTTAATTATCAAAATGAGTAGAAAAGCTGCAGTATAGTGCTCTACTTCACTGAGAGCACTATAACCTCAATTGTTTCCTAGTAGCTTTTCCAGGTTGAGGACTAGGTGCTTGCCCTGTAGCAGCACTGTACTCAGCATGCCACGTGGACCTTATTTCACACCCCCCCCTTCATGGCAACCATATGCAGTCCTCTTGTCCCTGTATTATAGAGAAACTCTAGGCTCAGACAGGTTAAATGGCCAGGCTTATACCTTGGACCCCCCGGCTCAGATGATGTGCAAGGGTGACTGAGACATCTACATACATGCCCTGTGGCTAGGGACTTCTAAGGAGTGATTCAATAACATAAACAGATACCCTGGTAACATCTACCAGGATATAAATTGCTTTGACACATGTGTTCACCTCTGAGTTCCTCAAAGTGGGTATGTGATCTGCTCAAACCCAGATCCATACTGCTCCACATCCTGAGCACCTTCCTCCACTGATGGTGACCCATCACCGTCCTGGACCTATGCACCTGTTGGTCGCCTGCCTGGAATCTGCTGTCCCCACCCTCTCCACCTCCTTACTTGCCAGCACTGAAGCTCCTACAATCTTTATGACCCAGATCTTTCCTTCAAAGTCATCTTCTCTGAGCTTGCCCCCATCCTCACCCTGGGAAGTTCAGGCTGTAGAGCACTCTAGACTCTGTCTAGCTTATTTTTCTGCCTCTCCAAGTGGACACTGAACTCCCTAAGGATAGAGACTGGGACTTATCTCTTTGCTATAACCTCAGCTACTAGTACACAGGGCCTAGTGGTCATTCAGTAATATTTGTTGAATGAACAAGTCAGCAAATAGAAGAAATAATTTGCAGGAATGCTGTCATGAAAAGATCACATACCCATCTTGAGAAATTCAAATGTGAACATATGTGTCAAAGCAACTGACAGCCTGGTAGATATTACCAGGGTGTCCGTTTATGTCATCGAATCACTCCTTAGAAGTCCCTAGCCACAGGGCATCTATGTTGATGTCTCAGTGTCCTTTATATATCATCTGGTCTGGGATCCAAGCTCAGCAGGTGATGTCTGCCTGAGATGCCTGTATGAGCAGTCCTCTGGACCCCCATCAGTCACATAGCTCTTGTCCCTTCTCTTTCAGTGCTCTTATACGTGAGGAAGGAGACAGATGACGTGTTTGATGCTTTGATGCTGAAATCTCCTACAGTGAAGGGCCTGATGGACGCGGTAAGCTAAGAGCCCCTTTCCATATCCAGGAGACCAGTGCTCCTTAGCTAAATCCAGTTATTAGAATGGAACCAAATGAGATTTATAGAGAAAAAGGAAAAACTGAGATCTGTGGAGACACTAATTTCTATATGTTGTTGCTCATTAGCATCTTAATATGGGAATTTTGAAAAACTGCCAAATCCCTGTCAGTTGAAGACTAATCACAGTAAGATGTGTGGAGGAAGGTTAAACTGAGTTTTCATTTGTCTCTTTGCACAAAACCAAATTAGATACATTTAGCTTTCAAATATTTGTACAACAAAACAACTAAGTGTCCTGTTAGCAATGGTAGTACCTTCCAAATTAAAAATATGACCTCATGGCTAAAGAAAAAATATATTGCAGGATTATAGCGAGTTGTGGTATGATTCCCCTTTTTCTTTGACTTAGACTAGTATTAGTCAACTTGGACCTAGGAAAAGTTATCTTCTATTTTAGTCACACATTAACCACTCAAATGTGATTTGACTTTAAATTCTAAGCCTCTACCAGTCCCTGGCCCTGTACAACTGAGTGATGGAATATCCAAGTTACTTATACTGACAAAAATACCAGGATGGCCTGAGACACAATCTAAAATGGTTGGTTGTTCTAGAAAACTGTGGCACTGGAAAAACATCTCGGATTATGTGACCCAATGTTAAAATGTATAAGAAAGATCCTATGAGTGGAATTGTACAATGTGGACTTTGTGACTGATTAATATTTTTTTTTCAGTTGTAGGTGAACACAATACTTCATTTTTATTTATTATTTTTAATGTGGTGCTGAGAATCGACCCAGTGCCTCGCCCATGCTAGGTGAGCGCTCTACTGCTGAGCCACAACCCTAGCCCCTAGCATATTTTTTTAATGTTCATCCATGTGATAGTATAAACCTGGGCTTCATTCTTTCTGGTAGATCAATAAATTTCCATCATGTTTATGCCACATTTTGTTTTCATCCATCAGTTGAAGGACATGGATTTTTGCCACTTTTGGTTATGGTCAATAAGGCTACTTTGAAAATTCATGGACAAGTTTTTGTATCAACTCCCATTTATAATTCTTTGGGGGTATATTCTGAGTGGGATTGCTAAGCTAGATGCAAAAAGCCAAATATCGTATGATACAATTTATAGGTCATATCCAAAGTAGTCAAATCCATAGAGAGAGCAAGCAGTTTAGTGGTCGTTAAAAGCTGGAAGCAGGAGGTGGAGGGACAACTGGATGGGTTTCTCTTGGGAGTGATGAAAATGTTTTAGAATTAAAGAGAGATGATGGTTTTATAATATTGTGAGTGAACTGAAATGCTGCTGAATTGTGTGATTTTTAAATGGTTAAAATTTTGAATTGTAGCCAGGCATGATGGCGCACTTAGGGAGGCTGAGGTAGGAGAATCCTGAGTTCAAAGCCAGCCTCAGCAACAGCAAGGCACTCAAGCAACTCAGTGAGACCCTGTCTCTAAACAAAATACAAGATAGGGCTTGAGGATGTGGCTCAGTGGTCGAGTACCTCTGAGTTCAATCCCTGGTACCAAAAAAAAAAAGTCAATTGTGTGGTATATGTATTTAGTATTTGTTGTTCATCAGAAAATTTTTTAGAATAATGCATAAGAAAGTTACCAGTGCAGATTCTGAGCTGCCTCTGTGAGGCACTGTTAGAAGGTCTGTAGGCAATCCCAAACAGGGCAGCAAGGACCACCCCCCAAAACCACTTATGGAAGGCTTGGTGATTTTTTCTGTTCCACAGGATTTTTCTTTGGAATAGAATTTGTTGTTACTGAATCGACCTCACATAAAGGAAAAATAAAAACAGAAATGAATGGATCTATATCTCCAAATGAACCAAGATTTTTAAGATGACCCTAAAATTGCCAGAGGATGGACTAATGAGCCAGAAAAGCCCATAAAATATTCAGACCTCTTTGGGCAACCTTGGACAATTTCATACTTCAGTCTGGTTTTTCAAAGACCACATTGTTGAAACTAACTTCCTAGGACAGCAGCAAAGCCATTACCCAAACACTTGTTTCAAACATGAATTGTCCATCCTGGAAACTCTGATTCCACTGAAAGGGACGTAGAGTTGGGTGGGGGCCTAGGGATTAGGAATCTGTTTTAACAAGCTCCTGGGGGCATTCCAAGGTGAGCTAGGTGTGGGAACCACTGATCAAGACTAGTTTGGAATAGATCTGCTAGGCTGTGATCCTGTCTTTTTTCTTGGTGTCTTTTCTTTTCCTTCTGTAACATCTGGCTGGTTTTATAAGTGTTCTGTAGATGTGATCTCACTGAACCAGAGAGGAACTAAATGTCACCTCCACTCCCACCAAAACTGCAGCCCAGCGCTTCTGCCTACACTTCCCATGACAGAAGCATCTGGCTCTCTATCCCTTGAAGGAGGAAGTCATCATTATCAGCCTTGCTTTGGCTAGATGCAGGGACAGAGGATGGAGGTGATGCATGGTGGCCTTGAACCCTGTAAAGAGTTCTGTGACCTGGAGAATAGTTCTATAACCCTGACCTGGAGAAGTCAGGTTCCCTGGGCTACTTCTGGTCAGATCCCTCAGGGCAATTCAGACTTCATCTCTCCTTTAAGTCTGGAAAGAAAAGGTTTTATGAAAGTGCCAACAGAAGCTATTTCCTTGCTTCCTGAGTTGCACAAATGAGGTGAACCAGAGGAACTCCTTCAGGAGCCTCAGGGGATGTGGGCTGGTGGTGAGCTGTAAAGGGATGACATGGCAGCCCTGCAGCTTGGAGTGGCCACAGAGGACCCCAGGCTCTGTTGAAGTGTGGACTTGAGTGCATCGTGAAAATGGTAGAATTCTGAAGAATACTGGGTCTTGCTCACTATAGTTGTACCCTGAATTTGTTTGGGGGTCCAGGTAACAAAGCATAACTAAGCCAGAGTCTGAGTTCTCTGAGGACAAGGATCTCACTAGTGTTTAATATTTTACTATAGTCCTCTTTACCAATATGCATTTGAATATTGTAATATGCATGTGTGTATATATAATACCCATATGATATAATAAATACATATACATGGGTGTGTATATAATATATATATGTAGTACAATTACACGGTCATCCCCCAGTATTCAGGACTGGTTCCAGGACCTGTTGCAATTGTAAATCCCATGAATGTTCAAGTCCCTTAATACTTAATACTTTAATACTTTAAATCATCTCTAGATAACTATAATACCTCATGCAATGTAAATGCTAGGTAAATAGTGGTGTTTTATATATATATATATATATATATATATATATATATATATATATATGGAATAATGACAAGAAAAAATGTACATGTTCTGAACAGACATACTTTTTTTTAAAGAAAAGTTTTTGATCCACAGTCATTTCAACCCAATTTCAGAATAATATCGTGCATGGAGGTTTATATTTTTAACAACTAAAAGTTGCATAGAACAAATGCTCAGTAAGAAAAAGAAAATCCTAACTTTTAAGGAAGTTTGCTTAATCAAGAGATGTTATATTTGACCTCAGGCCATGGTTTGAACCCTGGCACTGGTTGAAAATAGCTTCCCCTAAACATAGACACAGACCCTTTTCACTACTATGGACCTAGGGCTTTGCTTCTCTAAGTGATCCATCAGAATTTCCAGGGCACACTTCAAAGATGCCATACCAGAATTCCAACTACAACCTTTAGTGTCAGATTTTCTGGAGGTGGCCTCCAGAATAGCATTGATGATGAACTCCTTGGTTGAATTGAATCATACTGTAGTTTGAGGGGCACTACCTAGTGTGTCTCTTGACTGGGAACTGAAACTGGTGTTTATTCTGTCCTGAGACCTCAAATGCACATTCGCTTAGAATAGGAATAAGCCCTCTCATTTTACTCTTGTGAAGACAAATCCCTTTATATGTAGATTTAAGCCAAGGAGTGGCCTTGTAAACTATTTTGTAACCTTACCCCTGTGGATTTTAGGAATTGGCCTGGGTCCAGGCTACTTTCTTCATCTTCATTGGTGGTTTGGGAAATGCCAACTGTTGTCTCTGTTGAGGAAAGAAATCAGTCTTTCAGGGCCAGCAGACTTTACAACTCCAAATGTAAAAACATGGCTTATATAAAGTAGGTGTGTGTGGCCTGCCGTTTTTTCTGAAATAGGAACACCGACTTTATAGAAATATTCAAATTGCTTTACTCCTTTTCTGCATAAACAGTTAACAAGTTGGTTAGACTAGGCATAGTGGTGCATTCCTGAAATCTTAGCAGCTTGGGAGGCTGAGGCAGGAGGATCCTAAGTTCAAAGTCAGCCTCAGAAACTTTGCAAGGCCCTAAACAACTTAGTGAGACCTTGTCTCAAAATAAAGAATAAAAAGGGCTGAGGATGTGGCTCCATGGTTGAACGCCCTGAGTTCAATCTCTAGTACCAAGAAAAGAAAGAAAAAGAAAAGAAAAGTTGGGTGAGCCTGAATTTCCTCATCCATAAAATGTAGTCATCAGGGCATTCAATGACAACTCAAACACTGAGTACCTATTTTCTGATGACAATGGCATTGATGACAAGGCAGGAAGACTTGGATTGCTTTCCAGTGGAGAACTTGCTCTTACCTCTCCTGTGGAACTCCGAATTCCCAATCCTCAGCCAAGTGTTGCTTAGATATAGAAGAAAATTCATGGGCTGGGGTTGTGGCTCAAGGGCAGAGCACTTGCCTTGCATGTGTGAGGCCCTGGGTTCGATTCTCAGCACTACATGTAAATAAGTGAATAAAATAAAAATGTCCATCAACAACTAAAAAAAAAAAAATTAAAAAAAAAAAAAGAAAATTCATACGAGAAGATAAAGAGCCATATATTCCTTTTTCTTTTAAAAAGCATATTGGAAATTGGTGGTGAAATGTGGATTAGTCACCGAGAGAGAATAGCACAGTCGTGCCCCTCTTCCTCCAGGTGGGAACTGAGGTGTGAGTCAGAAGGTGCCACATCAGGCCGATTCGTGAACAGTTCAGGGGTGGTGACAGCATTCCTGAAGCCCACACGCATTTCCTACGTCCTGTAAGCTTCTTCGTAGGGTGAAATGGTTTTGCTATCTAGAAACTGGGGTACTCTCATATTCAACAGACACTATGCTTTTCCTAGAGATAGTATTTGGGGTTTCCCCTCAAGATTGCCACATGAGATTAATGTTCCACCACCGGCAGACACAGCAGCAAGTGGAGGAAGAGTGGATTGGGCAGCTTGACTGATGGGGACTCAAGTCAGGACTGTGCAGTCTTGAGTATATAAATCTTAGACTCACTGGTTTCCTTCCTGGAAAAATGTGAATGATTCCTGCCTCAAAAAAAAAAAAAAATAGTTCTATGAGTACTTGACCTCTTACTGTCTTAAATTCCGAACCACCAAAAAGAGTGGAGCTATTGTTTGATCCATGCCTAATGGGGTCACTTTTCTGTAGGTCAGACTGAATGATTTTTCTCATTTAAGGGCCTTGAACTTTTCGTACCTTCATTTCATCTGCCAGAAAGTCATTATCCAGAAAAGTCTAGATACCCAGATAGAAAAAAGAAAAAAAAAAAGGTTCTCCATCAGCTAGATGTTACTGAATAGTTTCATGCTTGGCATCATTTGGAGAAAATAGACTAGTTTTCTTTTTTATCTGCATGCTTGGTATCACGTCAGTCAAGTCATCCACATTGGTGATGATTCACTTTAGCTTCTTAATTGTTATAATTAAACTTAAAATTTTAAAGGAAAGGATTTGGTGGTGACAGTGGTAGTGATGGTGATGTGAAATTTTTTTCTTCTTTCTCTCTTTTTTTTTGCATTTCATAGTGACTTCATAATTTTATGAATTAGGAGTTCTACCTCTGCAACTCCTTGCTCGTTCTCAAGCCCAGCAAGGTCACTCATACCTCAGGGCCTTTGCATTTGCTGTCTCCTCTGTCAGGAGTGTTCTTCCTCCATGTTAGCAAGGCTCACTTCTTTCAGGTCTCTGCTCACATGTGGCAGTATCAGTGGGCCTTTCCAGGCCACCTGCGTAAGTAGCATTTCCATCACTCTCTGTCCTTTAACTACTTTGTTTAACTTCAGCCTGACATCTTTAATGTTTGTTAGATGTTGTTTCTCTTTCCCCCAGTAAAATATAAAGTTCATCAAGTCAGGGGCTGTGTCTCTTGTTGTCTGCTGTATACCCTCAGGTCCTTGACTATAAATATTTGTTGACTGCACCAGCATCTGCCACCACGTGCCACCATGCTGAGTGCTGCGGGAGGTACAATCTTCACATGCACCACTTCATTTAACTCTCACGACACCCTTGTGAGCATGGCCAATAAATACTGTCATTGCCACTTCACAGGTATGCAAACAGAGGCTGAGAGGGCAAGGGGGATTTCCAAGGTCTTACCATGTGTGCAGGTGACAGCCTATCTTCCCTGGGGCTCCTGACGGGTCAAATGTAGCCTCCTGGGAAGTGTTGGCAAGCAAGACTCCCTGCTTCCTTGAAGTGCGTCTAAGGGTCCATGTAGAACAGCTTATAACTCCAAATGAAAGTCATTGACTTTGTGAGCAGGAGGCATGCTGAATTGCATGCTGCTGAAATGGATGGGAGTCTCTCTTCTACTATCACATAATATTAAATTTGTTGGGCAAAAGTTCTCCACAAAGTAGAGTTCTAATAATTGTAGATTATGAGACAACCAACAATACAGTGATGAGAGATGTGTCTAGGACCCAGGACCCTCCTGGGTGTCAAGGAAGTCTTTGGGGTCTTGACAAATATTGATAATGGGTTTTTAAAAATTATTTTTAAAAAGTTTCCTCAGCTCAGACTACTTGAAAAAAAAAAAGCAGGGGGTAGGAGGGGGATATCTAAGTACTCCTAATCACCCCCATGACAGAACTATCCAGTAGTACATTTACCATGCATAGAAGGGAGGGGTTCTGGGTGATCTTACCCAGGCCTTGGGCAGAAAGAATCCTCTGTAACCCCCTGACAGAGGGCCAGCTTCCGACACATAACGTCCTGCACAGTCTCACTTCTTTCCAGGGTTCTGAATTTGGCAAAGCACACCTCTCTGCTTTGCATGGTAGCAGAGAATGTCGCGTTGGGGTGGCATGTTGTCAGCTCCTTTGATGACTACACGGAAAGCAGACCTGGCCGCCTGCAGGCGCCTGTCTCAGCTTTACCAGGGCCTCCTGGTACTGGCTAGGATCCATGAATCTCACTCCCAAACTATTCTAACAGATGCCCAGTTTCTCTAAGAGTTCAGAATCTGAAGCCAGCCAGCCAGGTAGTTCCTTTTTAAAGCCTGTCCCTGACACTTACTAGCTGAGGAAGTTATTTAATGACTAGAAGCTTCAGTTTCTTCCTCTGAGACACAAAACTTTTTCTTGAAAGTACCTATTCCATCCTAATGGTGTGAAATTGCTAGATGCAGAGCTCCATGCCTTGTGTGCTGGGCACATTGTAAATGTTCAGTAAATGCTTGCTGCTGCTCTCAGCAGATCCAAGTAGAAGCTGGAATTGTGCATATTTTATGCCTTTTGTTTAGTTCTGACTCTTATTAAATGATTCATGATCCAAAGTATTTTCATTCATGCCTCAGGGAGCTGAGAGTCAAATCCCTGAAAAGAGAAGACTTAAGAATCCCAAGAATCAGTTCACTTCTCTTTCATATATATATACATCCCTGTTGATGCTGAGTAGAAAAAAATCTTTTATTTTTCCATTTGCGTTGAAAAAGGAGTTCCAAGTGACACTAACTCAAGTTAAAAAAAACCAACTATTAGAGGCGAATGGAGTCAATAATAATTAGGTATAAATAACATGGACTCCAGAGACTCTGAGCACACAGCAAGCCCTTGTATACAGCAAAATATAATTTTTAGGTCTTCTTACCTTTCTGTGCCATGGATGCCTTTAGTAATCTGGTGAAATCCATGAACCCTTTTCAGAATAGGGTTTTAAACATAACAAATAAGATACATAGGATTGCAAAAGAAACCAATTATATTCATATACAGTCATCAAAATAATAAAAAGCATGTTTGTGATATAGGACTATATATGCTCCTTATTAATGCATTAAATATCATGATCTATGGTGGGTTAATAACTACTATAATTTTAAAATGTGATGAGTGAAATCAATATTTTGAAATATCTGCAGAATTCTAATATTACATGAAAGTATCTGATTTCCATTGGCAACAAGACACAGGCATTGCCAATATTGCTATATATGCATAGATGAAGGAATTTCTAAATTCCAGGTTGAGGTTAGTGAAAATAAGTATGTATGTTTTCCCATTCAAGTTCATGTACATATTCTTCGGTCTCCTTTAGACCCCAGGTTAAAAAGCCATGGCTGAAACCAACCATGCTGAGGAAATAGCTCCAGAAATAATGTGGAAGCAGATTGATCTTTCTCCTCAAACATATTTCCTGTGCACCAGCTCTGTAAAGTGAGTGGTTCTGGAATCCCAGGGAATGGATAACTAGTGAGTTCACTCAGGAGAATTCACTACATCCAGGTCCTCCTTCATCCCTTCACAAGGCTTCACTCAAAACTCTATGGGTGCAGAACCAGCTCACCTTGGCAGGTCCCTTTTGATTTGCATGTGTAAGTATGGACACCAGGAGATGTGATAAATAGTGCAGGGGCCAGCATGAGAGGAAAAGAGAAGGAAATAGAAATTGTTCCAAAGGCAGCTTTAGGGGAGGAGTGATGAAAACTGTGTCAACTCTACATTACTGAGTGTCTTACCAGATGTGGAAACATTGAGATGTTAAAGGAAACTCTTCAGTGTTAGTTTAGGTACATATGACTTCATATATTTGAATTTGTAAGGAAGAGATGACGTGCTGCTGTATCGCCAGGGTGATTGTTATCGTTCAGATCTAAAAATGTCCCCCAAAGAACTCCTGTGTTAGGCAATGTTCAGAGGTAAAAAAAAATCAGATTATGAGAGCTATAAACTCAGGAGTGAATTTGTCCTTTTGGTGGATTAATAATCGAATGGGCTCCTAGGTGATAACAGTAGGATGGTAGGGCATGGCTGGAGGAAGTAGGTCACTGGGGTGTGGCCTTGGACTATATCTGACCCTAGCTCCTTCTTCTCTCTGGCTTTCTCTGCTTCCTGCCTGCCATGCCCCTCTGCCATGATGTTCTGCCTCATCTCAGGCTGAGAGCAATGAAGTCCATTGACCATGGACTGAACCTTTGAAACTATGAGCCTCAAACAAACTTTTTCTCCTCAAAATTGTTCTTGTCAAGTATTTTGGTCAAAGCAACCCAAAACTGACCAGCACTGTCCTGTAGTAGTGTCCTTGTTACCCAATAAGAGTCTTTTGAGGAGATGTAATGTTTGTGTATGTGTGTATATATGTGAATGTAAAGTATATTGATTATATTGTTCATCCATTCTTATTTGTTCACTAGATTCTGTCCAATTCTAAAAGAATTATAGAAGAGAAGTGTTCCAACATAATTGTGTTCTTTTAAGGTTTCTCTACATCTGTTATAATTTTGGCTTCATGCTGTGCTGTTGGATATAGAAAGTTTCATGATTGCTATGTAAAACTGTGTTTGTTTTTTTTATTGCAACACCATGCCTATTCCTACCTCATCAACATTACATTACATTTTGTCTAATATTAATCTCATCGCTCCCACTTTCTTTGCTAGCTTTTGTTTGCTGTGGCCTTTATCCATCATATTTTATTTCATGGTTTCCTTTTAAACAGTATGTAATTTGTCTTTTTATTCATCTTCCCTGTTTATTTCCCTTTTTTTTCTTTTCTCACATACTCACACATTCTGGCTTTTACTGGACAAATGAAGTTTATTTTCATTTGGCATAATGACCAATATATTTGACTTTATGCCTTCCCTATCTTTTGTTTATTTATTTATTTTTTCATATTGTGGTTTCCTTTTACTTTCTCATTTTGCAGTCAGATGAAGTTTTGGGTTTTTTCCTTTTTTAATTTAAAATTTTTTTTTCTTACTTTTCCTAAACTGTTTCAATCCCTTCTTATTTTTTTAATGTGAAAATAAAATTCCAACTATTTTCTCCACTAAGACCCTCTGGATCCCCCAACTCTCTTCAGGAGGCTTTTAGAGCTTTCCTACCCACTTTCTCTTGCCAAGATGAGCCCTCAGAAATGCCTCCCATCTCCACAAATTCCCAACTTCCTCTATTTTGCCAAAATAGTTTAATTCTTTTTATCCAGGAAATTGTTAGATGTTTCTATACATTGTGTCCTCCTTACTTCAAGAATCCTTTTTAGCACTTGTATTTCACATTTTAGACATTTTCTAAGTCTAGATAATGAAAGTTATGTCACAGCATTGGTTACGTATTTTTCCCCCTTCATTTAATTTGAAGTCTCTGATGCATTTCTGTTCAGATATAGTTATTTTGTATTTTCCTCAAATGAGATATCTGAGTGGAATACTCTCAGAATCCTTGCACTTCTTAGAGACATCTTTTCACCTTGAGAAGTGAGGGATAGTTTGTTGGTAGATGAGATTCATAGGGAAAAGTCCTTTTTTTTTTGCTGTAGTCTGTAGGGATTATTCTGCTATCCTTTGGTTTCTAGTGTTGCAGATAAGATTAAAGCTAGGTTTATTTTTTTATTTTTTGGTAACTTTTTTTCTTTGTCCAGAAGGTTCCAGAATGTTTACTTTACTTTTCAGAGTGACCAGATGTCTGAGTCTTTTCTCATTGATCTCATTGATCTCCCTTGGGATTCAGGAGACTCCCCACCCCCCTTTTATCCCAAAACATGGGTCTCTTTTCTGTTATTTAATTATTTTCTTTTCTCCATCTGTTCCTTCTTTAAGATGATTTCATATTGTATGTGACTGTTCTTCAAGTGTCTCCTTTTTCTTCATGATTTTTGCTTTGCATTTTGAGATTATTTTTAACTTGACTTTTTTCTAACAATATTTGGTTTGTTGAACTTACCATCTATCCTATAATCTATTTCCTGAATTTAAAAATTTTTAAATTTACTAATCATATTTTTAGATTGGAATTTTGCACATGTGTGCTTCATAGGTGTTCTTTGCAAGTGTTCTTCTGTAGTCTTCTTAAATGTACTTTTGTCTTGTATTCAAATGGATGCCTCCTACATTGTCGATTTTCTTTACCGCCTACAGGGCCTATTTGGATGTGCTCTTCTTTACACTTGACTCATTGGGCTTAGGTGTGGCTGTGGGGGAACCTCATCAGTGACAAATCACTGGTGTGCGGCAGGCAGGGGTGCTGATTTTTCACTTCTCTTCACTCCTCCAGCCCTCAGCCCAGCTGTTCTGCCCCTTCTAAGCATATTGCGGGGTGGGAAGTTCTTTCTACAGGTTGGGAAAAAGAGTAGAAACCTGTGATTCTCTGTAGAATGAGCTCTTCCCAAGATCCAAAGTAGTCTCAACTTTCTCCTAGAGCTCTTCATCCTCTTTTTCTAGACTCTGGGAGACTTTTGGTAATCAAGTTCCAAAGCTCACCCACCTCAACTGCCTGTGGGCCCCACCAGCCCCTGGGGGAGTGGAAAGGACATGCAGGCATTTGGGACTGGTCTCCCCAGAATCCATCTCTCAATTACTACTTGATATTTATAAAAGTGGCATAATAATTGTGAAAATAAACAGGACAGAACTGTAAAAAGTACAAAGCAGAAGACTCTCCTTGTTTCTGTCCATTTTTCAATGATAGCCACTGTTAAAAGGTTAGTGGGTCCTTTAAATAGTAAATCTATATCTAAATCCATCTCTCTATATATATCGTTTAAAATACAAACAGAATCACACAATATACACTGTTTTGCAACTTGTTTATCCTTCAGTTAATATTATGGATATTTTTTAAAATGTGAAAACATAGGCTTCCCATGTTTTTTAATTGCACAGTTTAAAATTGTGCAAATATCAAAATGTTTAATGAATGTTTGTTATGTGCAGTTTTCTCCATAATAAACAATGATTTTTAAAAGATCTTTGCATACTTCTGCATGTATTTATGTAGATCAGATTATTAGATATGGAACATATGAGTCAAAGGATATATGCATTTTAAATTTTGATAGCTTCTGCCATATTTTTTTCCCAAAAGGTTGAACTTGTTCCTCTCCCGTCTATGGAATACAAGAGTTGTCATTTCTTATACTCTGGCTGATACTGTATTACTAATTGTTTTTTCATTTTTGTTAGTCTGATAAATTAAAAGTAGCATCCTACTATTGCTTAAATTCAAAATTTGTAAATTGTGAGGGAAGTGTTTCATTTTTTTCATGTGCTTATTGTCTGGGTGTATTTTTCTTCTGTGAATTGCTTTTCCAAGTTGTTCACATCATTTTTCCCCCATTCAATTGTTAGTTTGTTTTTCTTTTCTTGATTTGCAGTTCTTTGTAACTTAAAATTGGTTCTGTGTCTATCATTGCCAATTTTTTTATGGTGGTTTTTATATACAGGTATTTAAAATTCTGTTGCTTTTTAACATTTTAACATTTTTTTCCTCCAGGTTTCAAGTCTTATTTAGAAAAAAATCTTTCTTACTTTAAGATGATAGTTGCACAAAGAATTCACTCCTGGTTTCTTCTTGTGTTTTTATGGTTTTGTGTTTCACATATAAATATTTGATCCACCTGAAATTTATTTTAATATAAGGAGTGGAGAAGGGGTCCACGTTAACTTGTTAAATTTTTTCCATATGGCTATCTACCTAATCCAGCATCATGATTACAGCCCATCTTTTCCTGACTGACCTGAAATGCCATTTCCATTATAGATTGAAACTCCAAGTGCACAAATCTTTTGTCGAATAATTAAGATCTGTCCAAAGGAAGAACTTGTAAGTGTTTTGAAACTTTAACTCATGAGTCAAGACCATGCTGTGCTCAGGAAAATGTCCAAGAGAGGGAAATTGGAACCTTCTCCTTTGCCTCCACTTGGGCTTCCCTTCATCTGCCTTCTTGTTATTGGTGTTACAGATCTCTGAGAAATATGGGCTGCCCGTGGAGAAGATAGCAAAGCTGTACAAGAAAAGCAAAAAAGGGTAAGAAAGAAACTGAACTTAAATTGACTTCCACATCAGACAAGTCTGCCTGATGCATTTTTAAAAATGGTTCCTGTCTTTTGTTACATGTCATCTATCTTTTATCAAAATTGGGTTGTCCTTCTAAAGGACTGAAGAGCAGCCTGTGAGTGCAGTGCATTTCAAAGATCTTTAATGAGGGAGGAAGAGATCCCATGGTCATAATGGTAGCTGAGATGCCCTATTCCAGTGACAAAATTAGCAGGTGGACTAGAGGGGTCTGGAGGTGGCAAGGACACTGGGGAGAACAGCAGAGTCATCCCTCTGAGAAGAGTGGAGTGCATAGGAAATCACATGTGGCTCTTGGGGTTGGTTTCGGGGTAGCATAGTGGGGAAAAAAAGTGGTCCAGGACGTAGGGAAATTTTCCAAGGTAATTATTAACAATATGTTCTCAAAGGATCCTTGGACCTACTTGTTCTTGATGTCATTATGGGGTGTGCAGTAGGTTCTGGGTCCTCTGCTAAGTGCTTTACATTGCATTCCTCTATTTATTTACTCCTCACTATTCTATGAGGTAGAGCTATTACTAATAGTATTATTAATAATAATAGTATTAATAGTATTACAGATTACTGTTGAGGAGCTTCTTAAGCATCTTGCCCCAGGTTTCATCTTCAGTAAGTAAAATACAGATTTGAACCCAGGTCTGTGGCTCAAAGCTCAAGTGCTTATTAGTGCCCACACTCTGCTATCACTTTTGAGTCCTTCCTGGGGCTTCCCCATATGAGGTTTTAAGAGTAGTGGCCACAGGATTGAATCCCAGGACATTGTCTCCATTGATTCTATTCTTGCAGCAGTTTTCCTACAAAAGCAGGAAATAGGCCTTTAAATTCTTCTCGGGGCCTCCTTCATAAAGGAAATGGATAACGTGGGATTCTCAGGCTTTCTGAGTGACAGAGCCTCTGGCTTATTGGGAATCAAGCAGAAAACTCCTTCAATTTGAACTTTCATTGGTCAGCTCACAAAAGTGCATGTTACAATTCTGTCCAAAGTCAATGCAGTAGACTGGGTATATTCCTTTGAGTGGTGTTGCAAAGTCCTGCTGCTGAGCAGAAATCCTCAGTGCAGACGTGTATGCTGCTGATGGTAACACTGAGTGTGCTTCTGGCCCTGTGCAAATGCTTGTAATTTCACCAACAACCCTCTATAGCTGGATGGTTCTTATTTTTGCAAAAGAATAAACTGAGATTCCAAAAGTCTAAACAACTTGTCTGATGACACCTAGCTGCAAAATGATAGAATCCATGGTTCATTCTCCAGCTAAGATCTGTCTGACTTCCAAAAATGAGACTGACTTAAGGACTTCTAAACCATGGATAGACTCTGGAAGTTGTTTGTTTTCTTAGAACTAAATCCACCAGAGGTAGTTAGCCAAGGAATAGGCCACATGAGGTGAAGTAAGAGCTTCTGAGTGAGGCGGAGTTTCAAAACCTAGGATAGCCATGCATGAGGTGGATGAACTTGGGGAAATGGTCGCAGCTCCCTGAGTTCCATTTCTCATTTGCAAGTGGTAATAATAAAACCTACCTTAAAGGTTGCTGTGAGGATTAAATATGAGGTCTCTGATACATAGATACATGTTATGTATTCAACAAAGGGCAGCTGTAATTCTTGTTTATTTTCCTTTCCTTGCTAAGAGCAGAGGCCATATGGCTTCATGAAAATAGACAGGAAGCCTAGCTACTTAGGTTGTGGTTCGGTCGATAGCCAACTGTGTGATTTCTAGCTTTGCTAACTTCACTGAGCCTTACTTTAGAAAGCAAGAGGGTTGGACTGAATTGGACTGAACACTCTCAAGTGCCGGTTAATAAGGAGCCATAAGGGTAGTTCTGGAAATTGAGGTTTTGCTTGCCTCAAACTGGGTTTTGGGAAAACAAAAGACTTTTGGGGTCTTTCCTGGTCATGTCTCCTCTCTCTTCCACTCCTCTGCAAAAGAAAGGCTGAGAGAGCCTCTGCCTGCACTCACTCTTATACAGACCCTGCTGTTTACAGCATCTTTTTTTCTACCCCGCCCCTCACACCTTGGCAGCATCTTGGTGAATATGGATGACAACATCATCGAGCACTACTCCAACGAGGACACTTTCATCCTCAACATGGAGAGCATGGTAGAAGGCTTCAAGATCACACTCATGGAAATCTGAGCCCCCGGCTCAGCATCCCCTTGGCAGGAGCTCTCAGCATGTTCCTCCCTGAGAGAGATGGGGTGCCTTGCTGCCCTAGAACCCAGAGACCCATCTCACCCATCTCATAACTGCTGTTACAAGACTGTGCTGGGAAGCTGGGTGAGGCCGAAGGCTCCACTGATTGTCAGTGTGCTGGACCCATTCCACCAGCTTGCCCCTGTGGCTGAAGCCTGAGCCCCTCAGGAAGTTGCCTTGGGCCTGTGGGTCCTTATTTATTGCCCACCTTTTTACAGAGCCTGGAGTTTAGGCGCACTGGGACTCTGCAGATCACTGTGGGCTCCACATGAGACCGTCCAGAGTCCCTCTTCAAGAGAAACAACCAGTCCACTCATCCCAAAGAGCCTAAAAAACCCTCGCTCCTTCCTTCTCTCCTCTACATCTCTGAGTGGTTGGACAAAGTTAACTGCTTCTTGGTTTAGTAGTCACAGGTGGGGTAAGTGGTGGCTGCCCTCTACCTGGTTAAAAACCTTTAGGTTGCTCTGGGGAAGATCATCTTGCTAAATACCTCCAGGGGATCTAAGCAAGTGGCCACTAGGCCTTACACAAGAGGACATGCAGCTACCATGTAGGGGACAAGAAACAGACAATATGCCAGACAGTCATGTACATATTGTTTATAATATTACAATAATATATTTTACCTGTGGTACATGGCATGTTTAATGCCACTGGCCTAGGGGAGGCACATACCTGGAGACTCAGAAATTTCTGCCTCTGCACCTCTTCAGGACACATGCTGGGCTAGGGAAGTAACCTTTGAGGGATTTGGTGACTATGCCAGGTACCAAGATGGACATTCCATTGGGCATGTCTGGGGAAACTTGTTTCCCATCCCCAGAGGGAGCACCCTGTCCATGGGCATGACTTTCCCTCAAGGCCACGGTGTTTGTCTCATGCTAATATGCTTTGCTGGAATCTTCCTTTGAGCTCTCTTGCAGGAAAGATCATATTTCTGAGGTCCTACCTTCTTCTCTGGTTTAGGTACGGGCATGGCCTGAGCTTTGTGGAGAGACTGTGCAGGGGTTTGCGTAGGGCCCTGTCACTGAAGCCTGTTGCAAAGCTCCCTCCTTGGCCATTATAAGACTCGGACACTGTGTAGTGCCTCACAGTTTACAAGCATGTCCTTCATCTCAAGTGGCCCCTTTAAAAGCCCAACTGCAGTGCTGAGAGTCGTGCCAACAGCTCAGCTCTGAATTGCAGGCCCAGGCTTCCTCCTGCGCCTGAAGACTGGAAAAGGAGGGATTATCTGCCTCCGCTCTTGGGTGCTGGGTTTTGAGGAACTGAGTGAGTGAGCAAAAAAGCCCCATGAGCCCCGGCTCTTCTGATGCCAGGCTCAGGAGGAGACTGGGAGAGGGGAGGCCTTGTCCTCTCTGTATGTGCCCTGAGAGATGAAGAGGAGAAAAATGCTTGAACATCAGAAAAGGATGCATTGTGTGGGCTACTGTTCTCTTAGAGAGGACAGGTAGGGGTTTATGGGTTTGTGGGCTGAAGCACTAGATTTTGTAGCCACACCCAAGGCCCGGATATAGAACAGACTCCTCATAAAGGTCCAGATTTGTTTGTAAAGCACTTTGATGTCTTACCTAGAGGTC
This sequence comes from Geosciurus inauris, assembly GCA_004024805.1. Taxonomy (NCBI): domain Eukaryota; kingdom Metazoa; phylum Chordata; class Mammalia; order Rodentia; family Sciuridae; genus Geosciurus; species Geosciurus inauris. The sequence goes on along the minus strand of PVHX01002431.1, from coordinate 85,278 downwards.
CTGGGCTTAGTGCTCCTGTCCTCTCCCCTCATCTGCTTTTGAGGCCCAGAGCAGGAGGGAGGGCTATCTGTAGCCCAGCTATTGCTCCTTGAGGCTGCAGAGGAATTGAATGGAATGGAGAGCTGATGTCATGCCCAAGAGGTTCCCATGGGTGGTAAGGGGGCACTTTTTTGTGTGTCTTCTGGACATGTTACCCATCCCAGTGGTGCCAAAGGTTTGCATGCTGGGTTCAGCTCTGCTCCATTCTGTTCCCTCATCCTACACTCCAACTGCCACACCCTGGACCTGCAGCTTGGGTACTATCCTGGGTACTAATGGGGCTCTGTTCTAAGATGGACAGATTCAGCATTGGAAATATACAATGTACTATGCACTTCCTATGCTCCTTGGGGTAGGAATAGTTTCAAGCATGATTGGCAGGTCTGATGGCAGGGGCATAGGAATCCAGAGTAGGGAAAAGGCAAAATCTGTGGCATGTGACACAGGCTACAGACCCTTCTCTCTCCAGCCCCTGTTTACTGGTCTCATCCTAGACAGAAAATGAATCAGAAATGCCTTAGTATTTGTCCTAAGTCCCTGAGCAGTCACTATGGTGACCATTGCTACAACAGAGGATATGAGGCCAGTGTCACCAAAGGGTGATGCAGAGTGTTAGGTCCCATCTGACCATCCCCCTCAGCATTCTCAGAGCCACTGATGGTGAGCTTCCATGTTAGTTTCACTGTGTAAGTTAGCAGAGCTTTGATGAGCATATCCCAAGCAAAAACACTCCAGAAAGAGGAGAACTTGCTTCCTCTCTTTTTTTGTTCCCTTAATTATACCCAAACAAATAAGCTTCATTTTTTTTTTTGTAATTCATAAAAGATGAGGACATATGAAACAAGTGTTTTTCTTATGCATCCCAAATTGTTTAGAATTTACCAGTGTTTGGAAATCGGAACCAACAGAAAAATGAAATCAGATGTCATCTTAGATTGGTTCCTGAAAGACTAAGGCATATCCCAGTCCAGAACCTTGGGAAGTGTGAAATGAATCAAATATTTATTTTTCTTCTTATTTAAAATCATGAAAATACAACCAAAATAGAGAGTTTGTGCCAAATTCTAAGAATGGCCCTTTCTTAAAGACAAGCAAGGGAGACTGTCATATGTACAATTTGCTCCAATGTTAAAAAAAAAAAAAAAAGGTAAATGTAACTTAATAGTTTTGTAAATGGGAGAGGGGGAATCTATAAACTATAAATACAGTTATTTTATTTTTTGTACATTTTTAAGAAGAAAATAAATATTCATAACATAAAATAACAGGGTCTGGTGTTTTCTCTGAGGTGAGTGTTGGGGCTGATTGCAAAGAAGTCTCTGCATGACCCGTGAAAGTTCTAGGTTTCCTAGCATCTTCAGGTCCTGGACTTCAACAGAGCAGGCTTGTGCTCCTGAAGTTACTTTGACCCGCCCCTCCCCAGGGTTAAAGGAGAAGGCACTAAAAAACAGCAAGAGGCCTTTGGTGGGGATGGCAGGCCCCCAGGGCGGTGGGCTGGGGGTAGGTTCTGTCGTTCATTTCTCCCATCCTCACTCCCAGGTCACTGGCCCTGTCTTGACTTCCCATAGAAGCTACCTGCTTCCTTAGTTCATCCAACCAACCTCCACATATAGAGGCTTCAACCGTGTGGCTCAAACTCAATCCCGTCACGACACCCCCTTGCCTTGGAATCCACACTTCAACGCACCTTCCCTACATATATTGGGGTTTCCTTGGTGACCACTTGCACAGAGTCACCTGCATTCCTTTAGCCATTATTTACAATAATCTCTCAAAAGCATCTCTGTGCCAAAAACCAATGCATCTATGTGTTTTTCATGTCCCATCTGTGTAACTATCTATGTCCTCAGCTTTCAAATCTTGGCTAAAAATTGGCCTTCAAGAATATCCCCCTGATGGATTTCAACCAGAGTGCCATCTCCAGCAACCTCTATGTCTGGACCAGGGGCAGAGCAGAGGAAGCTGAGGTGGGGATTGTTTATTTAATACCCTTCTGAAGAGATCATGGGATTAGAAATGGGCCAATGAGCTGGGTCCCACCACTCCATTAGGAGGTTGAAATGCTCTTCACACCTGGGATCATGTTGAGGGTGCAAATGGTGTCTACGCTCCACAGAGACAGTCCTCCTCCTTGGCCCTTGGCAACCATGAGCCTGCTGTTTGGTGAACTATGTGACCATGTATACCACCCCCCACCCAAGCTCCCTGGCCCAGGACACCTCCAGAGTGAGTATCCTGGACTGTCACATTGGTACCATATTCCCTTTGTCCCAAGGGATCCTTCATCCTTATTTCTCTTTAAGCTCCTCTGAATGAGAGTCTAGGTTAATTTTAGAGACTCAGTTAATTTGAGGCAAGGTTTTGGGGGCCTCTGATCAGCCAGAAGCATCCAAAAAGAAGAGCATGGTGAAAAGGCAGCTAATGATCTTCACCTCTTTTTTCCTGAGCAGCAAACACTACTCAGGAAAGAACTTGACTTCTGCTCTGCCACTAGGCAGAGGGTAAGCTTCTTTGCACCTCTTTTTAAGTTCATAACTCCTGCTGAGCTATGAACTTGTTTTCCTACTACTTTGCTAATAACTCCTAACTACCTCCACTCATCCCGTATCTCCAAGATTGTAGTGCTTGATCCTGTTTGGGGTCATCATTCGTTTTAGTCAGCTATTTCGCTGCTGTGACTAAGGGACCTGACCAGCACAATTGTAGAGAAGAAAAAGTTTTGAGGGCTCACGGTTTCAGAGGTCTTAGTCCATAGAAGGCTGGCTCTATTCCTTGGGGCTTGAGGTGAGGCAGAACATCACGGTGGAAGAATGTAACAGAGGAAAGCAGCACACATGGTGATCAGAAAGCAGACAGAGAGATCTCCATTCTCCAGATGCACACGCCCCAAAATGAACCACTTCTTCCGGCCACACCCCACCTGCTTCCAGTTACCACTCAATCCCAGCAGGGATTAATTCACTGATTAGGTTAAGGCTATTCCCCAATCATTTCTCCTCCAAACCTTCTTGCATTGTCTCACATGAGCTTTTGGGGGACACCATATCTAAACCATATTACCCTTGAACGCTCAATCAGAGCCCAATGAAGTGATTTCAGTGCTGCTATTGGAAAGATATGTCTTGAGAAAGAGGGAGAGACAGAGTCCAGCCTCACCACTGTCTTTAAGAGTGTGGAGTATTGGTGCTGAGTTGAAAATTTGTTAAGGGTTGAGGTTGGCAGGCCCAGGTGCCCCACATTTTTAACTCCTTTCATCATTTCTTATAGGGAACTAGAATTCAGCCAATTCCTGAAATAGTGCTAAGAAGAGAAGTCATAAAGTAAGGCTCCCTGTGGCCCTGATCATACTGAGCTGACCTCGAGACTTAGCTCTAGACTACCATCATTGTTTGCATTCCCAGGGATGTCTCCGACTATGTATTACACATGAGCACCCAGTATGGTAAATTCCCAGGACTCTTCTAAGTCCTAGACATGTGATCAGGATTAATTGTAGAGAAACATGCTAGAACTGAGTTAAGTCCTTGGTAATACCCTTGGCCTGAACAACTCTTCCCCATGCAACAACAATCTTTCTGTTTTAGGGGATGACTGATACTCTACTGACTTGGAAAATACAGGACTTGATGCTTTTTCTCTTGTTTTCTTCCACTACCTCAAAAACTAGAAAATTTTAGAAGTATGGAGCACACACCTGATAATAATAGAGGCACATGAGAAGTATCTTCGTTTCTTCCATGGGGCGATCTCACCTTGATGGAGATAACCCTGACTCAACCTCAGCTGGTGGGTTCCTTCCATCCTTGAACCAACTGAGGTTAGGTTGAGACATTGGTCCAATGCCCTGGAAATGGGAGCCTTCGGTTTGGAAATGTGCTGGAAATTACCAGGATGCAGGTGCGTAGGCTTCTCATCAGGTTGGAGGTTTCCAGCTACCTTGTTATGGTTTAGATATGAGGGGTCCCCCCAAAGCTCATGTGTGAGATAATGCAAGAATTTTCATAGGTAAATTGATGAGTTTATGCTTAACTGGGTGATAATGGTAGGTAGGTAGGGTGATTGGAGGAGCATGCTTTGGGGGGTTGTATTTTGTCTCTGGTGAGGGGATCTCTCTGCTTCCTGTTATTGCCGTGTCCTGAGCTGCTTTCTGGTACCATGCCCTTCTGCCATGTTGTTCTGCCTCACCTTGGGCCCAGAGCTACCAAGGTGACAATCTATGGACTGAGACTGCACCCATGAACCAAAGTAAACTTTTCCTTCTCTACATTGTTCTTATCAGTTCTTTTGGTCACAGCAATGAAAAAGTCGACTAAAATACACCTTCTCACCATCACCACCATAAATGACTTGGCGTTATTCATACTCAGTGCCACACAAGGTCTCTGGCCCATGAGGCACTTGACCCTCAAGTTAGTAAATTAGTAGCCCCTTTCTTCTACAGTACTGGCCTTCTGAGATGGGGGCAGGCCAGTGACCACCACAAAACCTAAACACCTTCATCTGAATGGCTTTGGGGATGTAGACTGGGCATCGTGTTTTCTCTTCCACTAAATCTTTTTAGACCGAGAGGCTGAGAAGGGAGAGGACCATGAATTTCCTTAGGCTTACCCAGACCCACTGAAGAGGAAGTTGTCTCAGATTCTCTTTAATTTTTTTGTCGGGGGGAGGGTAGTGGGGATTGAACCCAGGGATGATTTACCACTGAGCCACATCTCCTCAGATCATTTATTTTTTTCATTTTGAGACAGGTTTTCACTAAGTTGCTTAGGGCCTCTCTCACTAAGTTGCTGATGCTGGCCTTAAACTTGCAATCCTCCTGCCTCAGTTTCCCCAATTGTTGGGATTACAGGCATGCGCCTCCGTGCCTGGCTAGATTCTCCTTCTGTTGTGCCTAATGTTTGGAGTCCAGTTTGAGAGAGGAACTGAAATGGGAAGAAAGTCAAGGCTATCATGAAAAGAAAGTAAGAAAGCCTCACAGACCCAGAAACTTTTGGATAGGGCTTTGTCTCTCTAGGACAGAAACGATACCTAGGAGGAGGCCAAAATTCAAACCTGGAACTTCTCTAGTTATAAATTCAGGCTAGGGCAGCTCGGTAGTCAGGAAAATCTCGTGTTCCATGTTCCAAACAATCATTGAATAATTAACATGCTTTAATTCCAGGCAAGAGTTACACAAAGTCAGCTGATGAAGGGGTTGCTCCAAATGATTGGAAAGTCTCTCTGGGACACATCTTTGGGCTGGGACAGCACCCGTAGCAGCACTCCTTCCCCACCCTAAGCAAAGTATGAACAGTCAAACATTCCATAGCATCCTTCAGGTCATAAGTCATTTTATTCCAGTCCCTTACACACCACAGTCTTGTTTTACTTGGGACAGAACAGACTCCATTTCCAGAGTCCTGCAAACAGCAAAGACAGTGAACAACCCAGTATAGGAATAACAGAAGCCTACAAGCATTCAGCCCCCTGGGTGCTGTGCAGTCCCTTGGCCAAACTTGAGTGCATTGAATTAGACCTGCCAAGGCCTTCCTGGGAGGAGAAGAAGGAGAAAAACAGCCTGGAGAAGATTCAGTGTGGGTCAGCGGCTGGGCAGCACCAGGGCAATCTCAATAACTTCTGGGGCCAGCAGAGTCTAGCAGTCATGTGTCTGGCTCTCTTTCTTTCCCGAACAGCTGGAAACCTTCTCTGCTCCACACACCAGCTCTTGTTCTAGGGAACAGAGTGAGTCTGGTTCCACAGCATGTCATGACCTAGGGCAGAGCCCCGGCAGTTTCCTCCAACCTTAACTGATTCCACGTATCCAAAGAGAACTAAGAGGAGGAATTAGGTCTTCAATCTAGACCAGGCAAAAATGGGATGCAACTCCCAAACACTACAGGTAGAGCATGCTCCTTCCCTTCTGCACTCCGCAAATTAGGTTAATTCCCAATTTTCCAGAAATAGATTTTACCACTTGACCCATGGAAGAATTTGGCAAGTCTTGGCATAGAATATGAAAAATGGACACTCAGAGGAAGATGAAGATTACTGAGTCCAGGTCTCAAAATTTTACCCTACAAAGATGTTTTTTTGTGTCTACCACACAAAGTTGGATTTTTGGTACCAATTAGAATAGATTCAAATCATACACAGGAACCTGGGGGTTGGAAGGCACTCAGTAGCATTTTCCTCTGAGTTATGTTTGCTTTTCGGTGGTTCCTGTTTTACAGGAAGTGACTTGGCAGCAGACAGATCCCCTGGAGACCTCTGTGCCTTCACTTGGGACAAGTCCCCCCCCCCCCAGTATCCTGGAGTGTTCAGCCCTTCCCCCACCCCATGCTACCCAACTGCTGCTTGTGTGACTTTCCAGGGATGGGAGAGGTTTTCCCTCTTAGCCTTCCATTCAAATTAGTGTGCATGAGGTAACCAGCCCAAAGAGCAATTCAAATTTGTGTTGTCACTTCTGGAAAGAGAAAGCTGTATTCAAATAACACAGTGATAGAAAATACTGTTAGCAGGGCCTCAGGCACCATGGATGCACTTGCTTTGGCCTTCTTACAATCAATTAAATGACTGTCCCCCTCAGACTCTTTGAATGGGCAAAAAAATTGAGCATTCCCAATATGGCTCCCTAACCAGGAAGGTGGCTAAACCATTAGGAAGTCCCAAGAACCTGTTCTTCTCAAGCTTCCAAAATAGTCATCTGCTCAGAAAAGTACAGCACCTCCAATCTCATGATGCCAATGAGTTGCTGAGCTCAGCCAGCAAACCACTACCCTGGCCTCTCTCAAAAGTGTTAACCTCCTGGTGCCCCCATGACCTGATTCCCTGGAACCTGCCCTTCTTCTGTTCTCCAGTCACTGTGACTCTGGAAAAGCATTCTGAATCAAAGTTGGGCCCTCGTCATAGTTACCTTGTACTTTTATGGAATATACAAAATATACTTGTTGATTGGTACATTTGTGCAAAGACAGATCTGACTTTGAAACAAGACAACATGAACATTCATCATAGTTGGCTTACTCACAATAAGCTACTAAAAACAGTCTTCTGTAATAAGATTGTATTAGTGCTCACTAAACATGCATTTACAAGGCAAAACACTTAATTTGGTTTGCAATGCCAGTATTTTATATACAGCAGTCTTTTTTCTTTTTCTCTTTCTTTTTAAAATCACAATAGGCAACAAGATGGGTCTGGTTTTGAACTGTTACCATTTGTGTTTAATTTCCAAAGAAACTCATATTAGCTCAACCAGTGTAAACCTGTGAAAAAAATAGCTGAGCCATCTTTTTTCTTCTCTATTAATTTACCTTGAAATATTCACAGCTTAGAAACTACAGCCCGCTGGAGCAAAGGGCAGAGCAGGCCTCCTGGGGGATGTCCCAGCTCCCTTTAGTAGCCTTGCCCCAGTGAGTAACTTGCTCTTGGGGAATCCAGAATCTGGTGTCATCTATCGCCCCAAGAGCACGTGTGACAACAGACCCAGGTGGGGAGTTTTGTCTTTCAAACAAAGCCCCTGGAAGCTTTTAGTGGAATCATTGGACTAAATCAGATTCCCTTCTCTTGCTCCCCAAGTCTTAGGTTTTAGAACAGAAACATTAGAATCAGAAGAAAATAATAATAATAACAATTAGAAAGTTATTAAACAAGGAACACCACGAAGTCTGTTCATGCTTTCCACACACACACACACACTGGGGCTCTGGGCATTCCCATGAAGCGTCCACAACAAAAGAAGCAGAAGGTGAAGGTGTCACGGAAGAAGGTGCATCTGACTGCACAGGGGACAGCATCATCATCATCAATATTGTTTGGCAAAAAAAGAAAAAAATGTTAAAAATAAGAATCAAAAAGGGAACATAAGCAGCTCTACAAATTGTGGGGTGCTGGGCTCAGAACTGGCCAGCGCTGCTCGGGTCGCACTGCAGGAGGCGCACGATGGACGGGTCGCTTTTGGCCCCTCGGATGAACTCTTCTAGGGAGAGTTTTCCTATGAAGTAAGAGAAAGGGTAAGTTGAGTGGCTCCTGGTGGCAGCCGTCTGAGTTCACACCTCCCCACTGCATGTTGGTGGCAGCAGTTGCTCACCTGCCCGTGGCCTCCCAAGAGCCCAGGGGACAGTCTTTACAATGTGAGACCTACAAGGCAGGGACTCTGCTCTTTGGTTCACAGTGGCACAACCAGCCCCTAGCTCAGCAGTTCTTGAAAACCCACCTCATGCTCTCCCTGGTGCAGGGCTGGGGAGAGGGTAGCAGATCTCCTGATCTGGGCCCTGCTCTTCTGAGTCTACTTATCCTGGAGAGGCCCACTCTATTTGTGGAATAAATGGCCTCACACCTTTATGGGAATAAGCCAGGCTCTTGCAGCACCAAGGCTGTCCCCACAATATTACTGGGAGCTTTCTGGACCCTTCATACCATTGGGCATATACACTATGAGATCCCCGCCTTGGCATGTCAAAAGGCCCCGGACATAAGCACTGGTTCTTTCAAATAACAAATGAGGACAGCTGTGCCTCCACCTGAGGTCAGCAGAATAAAGGGGGATGTGCCAGGCCGAAGGTGGTCTTATGAGCTAGAGCGGGGAATCTGGGATCCCCCTTTTCTTCCAATGTCCCTTTTCTTCCTGCAGAAGCTAGTGTGTATCCTGAATGATCTTCCAGGCGGGCTCTTCTGCTGCTACAAAGAAGATGGTGGGAGGGGTGGGGGCAACACTCTCCTCCTTTCTGCATGTCCCTTCTTCTTAGCCTACCCTGCCCAGGAGTGAAGTGACTCATCTGACTTGTAAATCTGGGGTTGGGGCAGGGGAGAGAAATGCTGAACATTTCTGCTTGGCCTTGCTCTCCTTCTCTTGGAAAGAGTTCCCCTGGAGACTCTTCCAAGATAGGAACTGGGTCTGTCTGGTTCCATTCAGCCTGTAGGTTTTGTTGATAAACCATTGGTCTCACCCTAAGATCCTTCCTCCATTGGAGTTCTCACCCTTCTGCTTCAATTATTACTCTTTTTTTTTTTTTTTTTTTTTTTAATTTCTCAACTTGTTCCAAACCCATGCAGAAAAGGGTGCTATATATTGGAGACTTGTTTCCCTCAACACAAATCGACAAATATGTCTTCCCCTCAGCCACCCCCGGTTCCCCACCGGAAACTAATTCTTATCTTGCAAACACTATTTCTACCTGAAGGAGAAAGGAATCATTGATTAGATTGACTGATTGATGATACATAAGCAGTTCTCCTCTAAGCTTTGTGTGCAGCCTGCTTTAGTAGCTGTGCCCCAACTCATACACGAGTTAAAATAACAATGCCTTTCTCAGGCTTCAGAAGATTTGAGGGAACAGAAACAGGAGTGGTCACTTGAACTCTTGGCAATCTCTCAAAGGTAGGCTCTGGGAACCATAAGTTAGCTGGGGAACACTGTATTCAACATGAGCATCCAGCTCATGACATTGACTCTGTGTACTTCAAGGCTGATTCAAGGGCTAACTTTCTGGTGGGCCCAGATTTTCCTTAAGTTAGAGGCCAGGGGTGAGATACAAAGAGCTCCCCTCGCAAAGAGTCTGATGGCAGGAGACTCATACCTGCTCTGTTCCAGGTGGGAAGTGGGCAGGTGGCCCTGGCCCTGGCGATCTAAGGTAAAGCCCCGAGTCTCCTGGGTCCCCTGAGATTCTTCTGACCTCTGTCTGACTTCAAGTTCCTCCCTTTTCCTCTTTCCCTCCACTGCTCTCCATCCCCATTATTTTTCCTTTCTTTAAACATAAACCTTTCCCTGGGGTGGGCACAGCACCTTCAGTGAACTGTGTTGACCATTGTTGACCATTCAGGGCCCTTCAATCCCATGGTAGCAACTCAATGAAGAGACACTAATTCACTGCCTATGACCAACATGTGAGAAGGGCCTGATCCTGAGGTATCTTGGCTTTCTGCCATCTGTTAGCCCTTCTCTAAGGAGGAGAAGGCAGCTCTGCACCTAGGCAGAGCTCAAAGCTACGGATGCCAAGACCTGTCCTGAGGACTGGTCTTGCTATCAATGATTTGTTGGGTCCTTCTATTTCTGCTCCCCAAGACCCATCTGATTTTCTTGGGGATAGCAGATGACATAGGAAAAGAATAGGAAGGCCTAGAAATAAAGCATTTCCCAGCAAATGTTTTGCTGGAACACCAGCAAAATGTGCAGTTTAATGCCCCAAGTTCATTAGCTATTAAATCCCATGTTTGTTTCATCTTTGCAAAACAAACTATTTGCTGTAAATCAAGGCACAATTCCCCAATAGGATGTAAGAGGATGCGTTGGCAACTTTGTGGAGAAAACAAAGCAAACAGGTTGGCCTACCCCACACAAACCCAGGTTCTCAGGCTGCTGGTACGCAGGTGTGAGCATGTGAAGAGGCCCACCCTGCTGCAAAGCCTCTTGTTGTACACCTCAGTGACACAGCGTGTGTACAAGTGCATTTGCACATTGCTGACAGGATTGCTGAGCATGCCTAGCAGAACAAGTAGTAATAATAGCAAGAGCCAAACTCAAACTGGTAATAATAGCAAGAGCCAAACAGCTTATGATGGACCAGGCCCTGAGCTCAGTTAGCACTTGAAACTCGGGGATTGCATCTAAATAGCAATGCCAACTTTGACAAATAAAATAAGGATGCCCAGGCAACTCTCAATTTCAGGTTAACAGCAAGAAGTTTCTTAGTATCATGTCCCAAATACTGAATGTGGGCATGCTTATACCAAAAAAGCCATTTCTTATTGATCCAAATTCAGTTACTTGGTCCTCTCATACTCTATTTGGCAACTCCATATTTAATAATATATCTTGTCTGTTCTTGAGTTCAAAATCTAATCCTCCCTTTTCACATTCTTTGTTCTGCATCTACTTGGGTTTCAATTGTGGGTGACAACCTCAGGGTGGGAACCTGGTGGTCACCCCAGCCCTCCACCCCACCCCAACTCCTGAGAGAGCCCACTTGTCTCTTATCTCTTAGAGCATTTATAGGAGACCCCAATAAAGCCCTTTGGGCAGACTGGGGTGAAAGCTGCTGGGGTCTGGGTATACTGGGTCCCTCTCTGCATTCTAACACTCTGGCCTGGAGGGATCCAGTCAACGGAGGCCAAGGCCTGTCCTGAGGACTGGTCTTGCTAACAATGATTTGTTAGGTCCTTCTATTTCTGCTTCTCAAGACCCATCTGATTTTCTTAGGGATAGGAAGAGAACAGGAGGGCCTCGATATCAAGCATTTCCCCCCAAAGTGGGACCAGCTCTCTAGTGGCCACCTGGTCCTCCTCCAGGGACTTTTGGGATGAGCTACTCTTATAAAAGGCCTTGGGCCAGGTCCTTTTAGCTGATCCTTTTTCCTTGAGCAGCATTTCCCTGCCTGTACTCCACCGGCAGGCAGCCCTGACCAGAGCAAAGCCGAGCAGCCCCAGCCTCCTACCATCTCTGTTGGTATCCATCTGGCGGAAGATCTTTTCCGTCCTTTTCTCAGGAGTTGACTCATCTTCAGGCATTTTCATGACAGAGGAGACCATCTTGTAGATCGCCTAGGCACAGAAGTGACAGGGTGGTAAAATTAAAACACAGCTTGGCACATGGTAACCTTCCGGGTAACCCTCCCAAATACAAAGGGGAGGAAAGATTCTCCAGGTGCAGATGGAGCTGATCCTGTCCCTCCTGATTTATCACGGCACATGATGTTCATCACTGGCAGAATCAAGGCCGATAGAGCTCTCTCTCCTCCAGGGAGACCCTCGTTAATGACAACTGGCAGGAAGACCCACAACTGCTGTGTTTGAAGAGTTAATGTGCATATGAATTCCCTAGGACTCTTGTTACAATGCAGGATCAGTTAGAGGGGCTGGGAGAAGGGATAAGGGCTGAAGATTTGTCCTTGTAACCAGCTCTCATGCTGATGCCACTGTGCACAGGTCTCACCTTGAAGAGAGAGGCTGCAGATGACATTCCCCATGTGGCAAAGACTAGTGGGGACTACTGTGGTCTCCCCCTTATCCTCAGGAGGATGAGAAACACCTGACATTCTCAATCTATCCCAATCATCCCAAAGTTCCTTCTCCCTATAGCATGTGGCCCTGGTCTCACATTCCTTCTCAGCAAGGTTCCAGGGATCTCTGAGATGGAAACAATCTACCCTCTGGGTTTGGGATCAAAATAATTGTCCAATTTCAAGCTGGAGATAGACTCTGCACAGCTATGAAATCTGATGAGCAATAGAGCATTCTATCAAAAGAGTTTTGTAATTACTACTGAAACTCTCTCCCTACCACCTATGACCTCTCCAGGGTACTCAGAAGGGCCCGGAAGGCCTCAGTTATCAAACATAATTTATATTTAGGAAGAATAATGTAAAGTCATAGTTTTTTATCCCCAGATTATGGCTTTGCTGATCAGATTCACTTTGAACACCTTAGCCCTGGGGGGAAAAAACTTAAGAAAAAGTAGATTTGCTGGGGGGAGCAGGAGATTCTAGAAAGTTCTGGAGTTCTGTGTACAGCAAGGCAGCTGGAGAAAAGTCAGCTAAATGAATCTCCAATTGGGAAATGTGGGAGCAAAAGGGACATTAATGGTTAAACTTCTCTGCTTTACACTCTTGTTTAGGATCAACTAGGCCTGAAGTTCCTGAAATATTCTGAACAAAGGAGCAGATACTCCAATCTCGGTCAATAAAATATGAACAAATAATGGAATCATCCATGGTACTGACCCTTGGACTGATTCCATTCCTAACCTGATCCCTCAGGTCAGGTTCTGCGCCATCTCTCTCTCTCTCTCTCTCTCTCTCCCTCTCTCTCTCTCTCAGTATGAGGGATTATTAAACCCAGAGGTGCTCTACCACTGAGCTATATCCCCAGCCCTTTTCATTTTGTTTTGAAACAATGTCTCACAATGTTGCCCAGGCTGGTCTTAAACTTGTGGTCCTTCTGCCTCAGCCTTTTGAGTAGCAGGATTACAAGTAGGCGCTATTGTGCCTGGTTCTGAGTCAGTCTTAAACCTACCCAAAGCCTTTGCTTCCAGTGCTGCCTCTGCAGTGAATGATCTAGAAAGGTCACACTCAGGAGCACAACCCTCTCCAGGGTGATGGGTGTCATTGCTAAAGATGGCCAGTCAGCTTTCCCAAGAAGTATTCACTGAAGCATCTCTGGAGGCAAAAGGTGAGCCATACTCTGTCCTCTTCCTGGATCTTGCTGTCCCCTCTACCCAGGTCTATGCTGCCATCTGTACTAGAGTCATAGTGCTATGTGCTGTCTGGGACACCTAATTCCTTGGGAGAGCCAGGAAAGACCATCGAACTCTTTTTTCAAGTGGAGAAACAGAGGCTCTGCAATCTACAGGGCCAGCTGAACATTCAGTAAGAGGAGTAGAAAACACAAGTGTTCCCATACCAGCAAATGTCATGAGGTCTTGCCACCTCGCCTCAGCTTTCTTTGCTAAATGAATAGCTTTTCTGTAACTTCCAACATGGGCAAAGTGGAATCAGTGACACACACGTGGATTTTCAAACTTACACCGTTTGTGTATTTTGTGAGTTCATATCCCAGGAATCTTAGATCAACAATAGCAGAACCGGATCTAGACACTGGTGCTCACCAGCCACAGGAGAACAATCTCTGCAGGGTGAAAGCTGACCCACTTCAGGAGGGATGGAGGTGAAGAGGGAGGAGCATGTATAGACAGGATGAGTTTATTTTTGCCAGAAGTCTTAGGGAGGCTGTGTAATTACTCATTCTCAGCCTTCTTTGGGCCTGGGTTGTTCTTCCTGGAGTCTGTTCTAGCTTCTAAGATCATCTCACTGGCCCAGGGAGGCACCTCCCAGCTCAGATACTCCACAAAGCTGTTAAGAGTTCACCAACCTGTCTGACACACACCTTGTTTTCCTGGACCAGTGGCGTTATTTACACTCTTCTCTCATCTGAGGCTTACCTCCCTCCTCCCCTCCTCCTTGATATCCTGCTCAAGTGTTGGGGGCAGATGGAAATGTTACCTTCCTCCAGGAAGCCCTCCATACTCTTTCTTCTTTCTATTGCTACCTATAGTCTCCCTTCCACTATACTAACAAATGGCTCTGTTATCACTTCTTTGGGAATATTTCATTCTACTTACCCTAAACTGAAATTAGCTAGGATATTCTCTTTTTAGATGTGACAGTGACAGTCAGGTGCAACTACTTATCAGACCCCTGATGGTGCTTAACACCAGGTCTTGCACAGAGTCAGGCTAAGTTCAGAGAATTTGTTCAGGGATAGCTGATCCACTTCATCCCCTTCTCTTATGTCCCCTCTCTCACCTCTTGGTTTTTCTTGTCTTTATAAAGTTTTCCTTTTATCTTTTTATATTTTTCATTCCCATCCTTTTTACTTCTTCTCCTCCCTCTTATTGCATAATTAACATATTCATGTAAAACTCAGATTCCTATTCTGTCAAAAGCAATAGCCTCTACAAATGTTCTTACAAATGTTCCCCTGGATACACAAGCACCACTGCAGGTGACTTCAGGGGCTCATGGATTCGGAAGCTCATCCACAGGCCCCAGGTTATGAAAACCTCCACTCCTAGTGTATTCAGTCCCCTGTTTTCATCCATTCACTCAGTCATCAAATATTTACTGAGAAACTCTTCTATCCCAGGTACTATGATTCACCCAATCTTTGCCCTCATGGAATTTACTATTAAATAAGGATAATAGGCATTGCTAAAATGATCAGAGAAATAAATGTAAGGCTACTGTTTAGTGCTACAGAGGAGGGTGTGTGATCTTGTGAGAGTAATGGGGACTGGCCTTGGCAGGAGGGTTAGGACAGGCTTCCCCGAGAACTGATGATCGAACAAGCAGATGAAGAAAGCAGGAGGTTTAAAGAGGTAAAGGGCAGAGGGAAACACTCCAGAAGCCCAGGATGGGAGGAGTGGCAGGAAGACCACACAGTGTGTAAGAGCAGGTGGGGACAGCCAATGTGGCTTCATAGACCAGACTAAGGAATCCATTTCTCCTGCAAGCAACAAAAAAGGTGGAAATGGTATTAAATTTGATTTTCCCATTTATGTCCACTTCCCAAATCTGCCTCTATTCCTTTTTTTCTTCAAGCAACCATGTTCAGAGAATTTAAAAAATGGTCATTCAAAGTTGTTCCTCAACTATTTCTTTTCTGCTATGTGCTCGGGGTGGGGATATAGTAGTCAACAGGATGGATGTGGCAGATACCCTACTGCAGCCTCTAGTGCCCCTTTCAGGAGCTCTGTTGAACTGGGTATGGTCAACTCTGCAAGGGGATGTCATGAAAGCTCTCCCCTGGCGCCTCTGGACCTCCTAGTGGTGAGTAAAACCCACTGGTCTGGGACCCTGTGGAACCTTCAGCCCCTAAAGTTGGAGCTCATGAAACACCCCTTCCTGGAATTCTGATGCAAAGCCAACTAGCACTGTTCTAGAAGTCATTCCCCTAACATTGTTTTTTTTTTTTTTTTTTTTTTTGGTACCAAGGATTGAACTTGGGGCACTCGACCACGGAGCTACATTCCCAGCCCCTGTTCATATCTTATTTAGAGACAAGGTCTCCTGAGTTGCTTAGGGCCTCGCTAAGTTGCTGAGGTTGGCTTCGAACTCGCAATCCTCCTGCCTCAGCCTCCTGAGTCGCTGGGATTACACGTGTGTGCCACTGTGCCCAGCTTCCCCTGATATTTTTGGTTGAGCAGATGCTTTGAAGACCAAGCAAACACATGAGCATGGGTTAGAAAAGGGGACTGTCACACATGACAGAGCGTGCCAGTCTTAGTCTCTAACCCCTAGGCTGAAGGAATGAGCCGGAACAGAGACTGAGGACAGGTTAGTGTAAAACACAAACAAGCAGCTCTCCCTCCTGCCCTCCTGCCTCATGGGAATGAGCGAGTAGAGCTAGTGGAGCAGACTGACTCGAGGGCAGTTTTGCATGCTGGGCTTAGGGACATCCGGTGTCCTAGAGCAGTGGGGATTGAGGAGGAAGCAAGGTCTCCTTAAGAAGCTGACATTTCCAGGTGGCTTTCTCATGGCACTCAGATTAGACTTTTCTCTTTAATGTGTATCAAGTCACCACTAGAGATTAGTGGACTATTCACAAAACCAAGTCCATGATGTGGTGTTTCCAGAGAAGTCAGCAGAGAGCCGAGGGGATGAGTCCCAGTGGTGGCTGGAGTGAGGAAGTGGATGATAGTTGCGCAAGACCACATTTGAGGAATGACCCCTATGTTCCCTTCCACAGCATTAATGACCAACAGCTCATTGTTACAGGAATTCAAAATCTGGGACTCCAGAGAAGAGAGAGAGAGAAAAAAAGACAACCCCAGACTGCAATCTGAAGCGAATCATGAATTTTTATTAGCTCTAGTTCTCCCACCCCCCAAATTTAATGGGATTAAACCATGAAGAAAACAGGCTTACTTCTCTACTTTATTTTTAGCAGTGTCAGTGAGAGGCCTAACAGGACCATCCTGTTTTTAATTAAACTTGGGGAGTCACATTCTTATGTCTGGGTAAATGCAAAGCTTTGGGACACTCAAGAGCCCAGCGCTGGTTCCACCCCAGCAGGCTCAGGACAGTTCCCAACTGTGACCAGGGCCCCTACCACCCTCCTCATGACCTATCTGAGTATTTTCTTCTTTCTCCCTCAGAAGGAGCACGGTCTTGGAAGGCTGGAATGGAAAGACTCGGTCTGAACTGACAAGGGTTGTGGGATTAACGGAGGCCAGGCACAATTCCAAGAATCAACGCTGCATGCTCTCTCTGAAGAAAACCAGACTGACTCTTTCCATCAGCAAAGTTAGCATCTTCCAACAGGGAACCAGAAATTCAAGACTCTCTGACAGCAGACTAAGGGCAAAAGAGGTGGAACTGTGCTGGTTTGTTTTTAGATTATAGATAAAAAACAGCACCCTTCTTAGAAGGATTTATATACCAGGAAAAGAGGTTGGAAGAGGCCATAAAAATCTTTAGAAATTTTAAAAATAGGATCATTATCTATGTAGCTAAATGACATAAATACTTTTTCACTTAGAGCTAGAAGAATAAATTGAATCAGTAAGTTCCTTATTTCCATAGTGTTCTACCATGGTCCTTGAGCCTTAAGCATCTTTGTCACCAGGGAGAGGTGAGAGGAGAACAGGGATCTCACCCCTCTTTCAACCAAAGAGGTTCCCTTCTGACATTAAGTTTCATGTAAGATTTTCCTAAAAAACAAAACCAAACCATTTTTGCTGCTAAAAATTGAATTTGAATCCACTGAACCACTGTATATATCTTCCCTTTGTGAAAATATGATCCTTTTAAAGATAATCAAAGATTTGTATTCTGACTTATACTCTCAGAACAATAGCTTACAGCTTAAAAGAACCCAGCACCATGTCCTTTATAAACTGAAGAATTAGGCCAGGTGTGGTGGCGCACGCCTGTAATCTCAATGGTTTGGGAGGCTGAGGCAGGAGGATCAGGAGTTCAAAGCCAGCCTCAGCAAAAGAGAGGCATTAAGCAACTCAGTGAAGCTCTGTCTCTAAATAAAATACAAAATAGGGCTGGAGATGTGGTTGAGTGCTGCTGAGTTCAATCCTCATTATTAAAAAATAAAAAAAATTAAAAAGAATAAATCAAAGAATTATAGGCAATCAGATGTGGCCCCAACATGGGAAGAGTGTTCTTCTGCTCAGAGGTGTCCAAAAGCAGAATTGTGATAGGCTTCATCACAGAAGTCCATGGAAATTAAATATATATAAGCAGAGACTGGACAACCACTGCTGATGATGCTGTAAAGAAGCTCCCCCTCCCCCTCCCCGGCCCAAAACTCTTTCCAGGAAATATCAGTCTTCCAAGATGCTGTAAGACCAGAGAAAGGATTCCATCAAAACAGCTTGAAAAATACGGCTTACTTTATGCTTCTTGGGAGAATCACAATGCACACGAACATATTAGAGACTGAAAATTCCTGCAGTGAAGATACTCCTTGAAGTCTATTTAACCCAGGGTCTGCCAAACTCGTTTGAACAGAACCTTTTTGTGGTAAAGCATCTATGAACAGCTGATGAAACAAGCATCTGAGCCAGGACTGAGTCTGGCCCCTTCTTCAGCTGGGCTCTGTTTTCTGTCCCTCTGTTTTATGAAATAAGTAACCTGGTTTGTCTTCCCAGAGGTGTCTAAGTCGCTTCAAGATGGGGATGTTGTTCTTATTCATCTGTTTGTGCACTGGAGTCTGAGACTTCAGTTAACAAATGTTTGTTGGCTTTACAAGCATGAGGGGTCATGCTAAATCCTTCAGATTTAGGAAGAGATAACACAGTCCCACCTTCCAGAGTTCACATTACAGGCAGCAAGAAGGACAGGCAAGGAGATAAGTACATTAAAATGAGAGCAGACAGTGCTGCTTCTGACCAAGAAGGAGTAGTAGGAATTGAACTCACTCTCCAGAACCTGAAGCAACAACAAAACCCAAAGGACACTATATATAAGACCAGTTTTCAGGTCCCTGGAAATTGGGCAGCAAAGGATAATGGTCCCTCAGAAACTAGAAACAGAAGAGGTAGCTAGTTGACTACAGCCCCAGCTCAAGCCTTAAGGAAGTTTCCAAGCTACATTGCCAGGAGAGAACCCACAGGTGCTTGGGTTCACTGACTTGTGACGATGGAGTTGACAGGCCAGGAGACAGAAGTGGCTAGCATTCACAGGACAGAATACAGGAGAAAAGAAAGCTGCAGAGAGAGAATGCCAGGGAGCTGTGCAAGTCCCCTTGTGAGCCCAGCTGGGTCATGTGTGAGAGGAAACTACTCAAGACTGGGAGGAGAGAAACAAGCGGAAGGATTAGGATTCAAAGGAAGAATGCCTGTCCTGCCTACAAGGTCATAAAGAGCACTCGTGTTCCCCAGCTATAGAAGGCCTCAGGATTTGTGGGATGCTGGCTGCTCAAAAGGGTTTTAGCTCAGTATTGAGGAGTAATCAACCCTACATGAGCACTGCTCTGATGTCACCTAATGAATCTTAAAAGAAAGTTCTAGAAAGTTCCAACTGCTTTCAAGTAACTTATCTGCATCTCATAACTAAGCTTAAGAATATTTATAGAACTACACAAATATTTAGCAATCCGCATGGTAAAGTTCACCGTTCCTGGCATCCAATAAAAAAAAATTGCCAGTCATACAAAGAAGTAGGAAAATATAACACAGAAGGAGGAGAAAGAGCAATCAATTGAAAATGATCCAGAATTGACATGGATGTTAGAATTAGCAGGACACTGAAACAGGTACAAAAGCTGTGTTTCTATACATCCACAAAATAGAGACAGGGAAAATACAAAAAGGACCTAAATCAAACTTCTAGCAGTGAAAGCCACAACGTCTGATCTGAAAGATACCCTGAGAGATTTGTAGCAAATTATACCTTGCAAGAAAAAAAATATCTGTGGCTTTGAAGAAAATGAACTTAAAAACTACCCAAAAGAAAACAGAAAATAAAAAAATTATAATGTAACAGAACATCAGTGAACTGTTTGATACCTTCGAGCTGCCTAACATATATGCAGTTAAAGACCTTGATGGAGAAGAGAGAGAACACAAAATGATATTTGAAAATATAAGTTACTGCAAACATTTCAAATTTAATGAAAACCATAAACCCACACATTCAAGAAGCACCTTAATAGGAAAAAAGAAAAAACTTCCGAACAAGTAGAAATAGATAAACTGCATATCCCTCTACCTAACAAGAAATGAGATGTGTAGTTATCCTTCTCGTTAAGAAAACTCCAGAATTACTTCACTGGGCAATTCTACTACACATTTAATGAAGAAATTAC
Source organism: Geosciurus inauris (assembly GCA_004024805.1). Taxonomy (NCBI): domain Eukaryota; kingdom Metazoa; phylum Chordata; class Mammalia; order Rodentia; family Sciuridae; genus Geosciurus; species Geosciurus inauris. The sequence goes on along the minus strand of PVHX01002431.1, from coordinate 65,448 downwards.
ACCAATTTAAATGTACTGCCAGAAAATTGAGAAGAAGGGAAGAGATCTCAACATGTTTCATAAACCAGCATCATTCTGATACCCAAACTGAGCATTACAATTCATTCTGTAAGGCCAGTATTGCCTGACACCCTAACAAAACAAAAAATATCACAAGAAAACCTCAGACCAATAGACCACATAAACAGAGATGCAGAAAGGCTAAACAAATTTTCAGCAAATTGAATCTACAATATATTAAAAGGATAATGCATCATGATTTGTTGGGATTTATCTCAGGAATGTGAAGCTAGTTCACTATACAAAAGTTAATCAATGAAATTAACTATATTAACAAACCAAGAACTAATACATCATGATTTTCTTAGAGCATAGAAAAAATCAACAACACCCAACATCTATTCATGATTAAGAAGAAAAGAAAGAAAAGAAAAACTTTCAGAAAACTAAGAAAGGAAAGGAGCTTGCCCAACCTAATAAAGTACATTCTATAAAAAACTTATAGCTAATAGCATACATTATGGTGAAGACTGAGTGGTTTTCTCCTAAGACATATGGAGATGAAATGTCCATTCCACCCTCTCTTATTCAATATTGTATTGGAGGTTTTAGCCAGTGCAATAAAGCAAATAAACTAGATAAAAAGCACTCAGATTGGAAATAAAAGAGTAAAATTCTCTTTTTTCACAGACAACATAATTGTCTGTGAAAAAAAAATCTGTTGAAACCCACTCTCAAAACAACCTTCATAGAAGCTATTAAATTAGTGTAGCCAAGGTTCTAGTGTTTGATATACAAAGATTAATTGTATTTCTATATATTAGCAACAGCTAGCAATCGATATTTTAAAAAATATGATTGATAATAATATCATTTATAATACTATGAATGCTATTAAATAATTCAGATAAAATTATTTAATATAGTAGACTAAAGACCACAAGTTATTGTTGATACGACTATATGAGGAGATCTACCAAGTTCATGAGTTGTAAGACTCAATATGGTTACAATGTTTGTTCTCTTCAAATTGATCTATGGAATCAGTGCCATCCCAATCAAAAGCCCAACAGATATTTCTGCAAAAATTGCTAAGTTCATTTTAAAGTTTACTTGGAAAGACAAAAGACATAAAATAGGCAAAATGACTTTGAAAAAGTGTGATAAATTTAGAGGATGAACACTATCTGACTTCAGGACTTCTTTTAAAGCTACAGCAATCAAGACAGTATGGTATTACCATCATAATAGAAAAATAAATCAATGGAATGGAATAATGTCCAGAAATAGGTTTATACATGTGTGAACAACTGATTTTCAACAAGGTACCAAAGCAATTCAGTGGGGGGGAAAAAGTACGTTCTTTTAAAGAAATGATGCTAAAACCATTGGATGTTCATACACAAAAGGATGAACTTTAATGGGTACCCCACATCATACTAAAAAGTTAACTCAAAATGTATACTAGACACGACAGATAAAACATAATAAGTCCTGGGGAGGAAAATGTAATAGAAAACTTTTCTGACCTTGAGTTAATCCAAGATTTCTTATATATCACATCAGAAGCTTCATCCATAGAAGAACAAGAATGTTCAAGAATGTCAAACTTAAAATTTTCTACTCCTGTAAATACATGGTAAGATATTTAAAAGGTAGGCTAAAGAATGAGATAAAATATATGCAAAGCGTGTATCCCAAAAAGAGCCTGTATTGAGAATAGGTAAAGAAGTCTCAAAACTCAGTAATAAGAAAACAAAGCATTCGATTATCAAAATGGGCAAAAAAATCTGTATAGGCATTTCAACCAAAAATACATAAGAATGACAAATCACACTCAAAAAGGTGCGCAACTTATTAGTCACTAAGAAAATGCAGATTAAAGCCACAATGGAATACAATTACATGCCTATTAGAATAGCTAAAATTACAAACTGACCAGCCAAAAGTTGGCAAGGATCTAGAAGAATTAGAAGTCTCACACACTGCTGTTAGGGACGTAAAATTTTGCAAACTCACTGGAAAACAGTTTCTTAGAAAGTTAAACCTACTGTATTCCATGCAGTAATATAGCATGTTTATTTCAACAGAAACCTACTAACCATTCCATTCTTATTTACCCAAGAGAAATGAAGGCCTATGACCATACAACAACTAGTGCACAAATGTTTATAGGAGATTTTGGGGGAAGGGGACAACGGGGGATTTAACTCAGGGGCACTCGACCACTGAGCCACATCCCCAGCCTTATTTTATGTTTTATTTAGAGACAGTATCTCACTGAGTTGCTTACACCTCATTTTTTGCTGAGGCTGGCTCTAAACTTGCGATCTTCCTGCCTCAGCCTTCTGAGCTGCTGGGATTATAGGCATGTGCCACCACGCCTGGCTAGATTTTTTTTTTTTTTGTAATAGCCCAAAATTGAAAATAAATGTTCCTATACAGGTAAATGAACAACAATGATAAAAGAATGTGGTATCTGCATGCTGTGGAATAGTACTCAGCAAAAAGAGGAATAAATTACTGGCACATACAATATACATGAGTCATCAAAATAATTATTCTGAGTGAAAGAAGTCAGAAAAAATAATATATAATATATGCTTCAATTTATATAAAGTGCCAGAAAATACAAAATAATCTATAGTGACAGAGCAGATCAGTGGTTGCCTGAGGAGGGTAAGTAGTGGGTGAGGATGCATGGGAGGGAAAGATTTTAAAAGGGCAAAAATAAATTTTGGGGGGTGGAGGATATGTTCATTACCTTGATGATAATATATATACGTGTCAAGATTACATTTTAAATATGTACAATTTATTGTATGTCAACTCTACTTCAAAAAAGTTATTTTTAAAATTTTATTATTGTTATTTTTTTGTAGTGCTAGGGATAAAAACCAGGGCCTTGTGCATGCCAACCAGGTATCCTACCACTAAGCTACATACCCAATCCTAAAGCTACTTTTTAAATCCTATTGATAAGATTATAATTATATATTTTAGTGAAGTGGTTCATGATTAAATAGCAGCAATCTATTTAAAATTAACAGAAAATAAAGGCAGGATTATGATGGAGATGGATATAAGACACTATAGGAAAATGGGCATGGTTTGATTAAAGGGATAAGGTGGAGGGCAGAGGAGATAAACTCCATGGAGTAGGAGAGAAACAGGTATCAAAAGGGTACTCTAGTCCACTGCATGAGGAAAGCCTATGGATGTGAGAGAACATAGTGCCTTCTGGACTCTTTCAGGTGACCTTTAGCTATGGTGAGACGCATTCAAAGACTGCAAAAATGAGAAGAGTTTTAAGGGAAATGGGACCCCAGTCACAAAGGCCTTACTAAAGAACATAGATATTTGAAGTGAGTAGTCAGCTTTCCATCACTAAAATGAAATACCTGAGACAACCAACTTATAAAGAGAAAAGATTTATTTTGGCTCACAGTTTTGGAGGTTTCAATTCATGATCAGTAGCCTCATTGTTTTGGGCCTGTGGCAAGACAGCACATCATAGCAGGAGAACTTGGTGGTACAAACTCTTTTACCTCATGGCTAGGAAGCAAAAGAGGGAGTGAGATTGGAGCTGGACTCCCACAATCCCCTTTAAGGGCATCCTCCACTGACTGTAGGACTCTCCACAGGGCCCCGCCTCCTAGAGACTCCCACCAGCACCACCCTGCAGATGAAGGATTTAACATGTGGCGCTTTGGGGACTTAAAGACCCTATAAGTATAGCAGGAGAGGAACACAATTCCATCTGCATTTTGGAAAGATCCCTCTGGCATCCTTGGGGGAAAAAGAATTGTGGTAGGACTTCAGTAGAGCAGAAGATCTGCTGGAAATGTGTAGTGGAATGCTACATTTTCCAGAAAAGGACAGAACAGTATTTCCAGCCCCACACAATCTTCCAAAACCTCATCACCACCCATCAAGAGGTAGGCTCTTGGTCCTGGATTGTAGCTCAGTGGTAGAGCAATTGCCTCGCATGCGTGAGGCACTGGGTTTGATCCTCAGAACCACATAAAGATAAATATATAAAATAAAGATATTGTGTCCATCTACAACTAAAATAAAAAATAAAAAAAGAGGTAGGCTCTAGGTTCCCTCCCCCTTTATGAACTGTAGAGAGCTTTGTGACTGCTTTGAGTAGGAGCAGATGGTGGAAGTGATGTTGTGTGACCTCAAAATTAGGTCATAAAGAGATACAGCTGTGCCTGGTTCTCTTTCTGGGGACCTTTATCTTTAAAGTCCTGAGCAGCCTTGTAGAATGTTTGGCCACCTCAAAAACACCATGTAGGAGAAGAGACATCACATGGAGAGACCACTACTGACTTGAAATGGGAGTGACAGGAGGAATGGACAGGAATGACAGATTTACAAATGTTGAGAAGGCTGGTGTAATAGTTGTGGTGACTGCCTGGGTATGTGGGGATAGAGGGTGGAAAGTGCCCAGTTGTCTTTGACTTGGTGGCAGATGAGTGGTAAGGCTACAGACCAAAAGAAAGGGAGAAAGAAAAGGAAGGAGGAGAGAGAGAGAAAAGAAAAAAGTTTTGGAGGTGGGGGACAAGGATGTATTTGTAATGCTGACTTTGAAGTTCTGGTAAAACAGTTGAGAGGAGAGGTCCATTAATAGTTGGACACACTGGAGATGAAGATCTGGAAGTAATCTGTTTCTTCATCCATAAAATGGGACTAATAAAGTGATTGTGCAATTAAACAAAATAATCTTTGTGTACTAGATTGAATAGTGTCTTGCAAAAATTCCTGTTCACCCAGAATCTGTGGATGTGACTTGGTTTGAGAACAGGGTCTTTGCTAATGTAATCAAGTTAAAATGCAGCCCTACTGGATTAGGGCATGCCCTAATCCTTGATTGATGTCCTTATAAGAGAGAAATTTTGACACAGACATACAGGGACAATGGCATGTAACCACGGAGGCACAGACTAGAGTGATGCAGTTATAAGCCAAGGAGTGTGGCAAGTACAGGAAGCTAGAGAGAGGTGTGGAAAACACCCCCTGCAGAGCCTCTAAAAGGAGCCAGCCCTGCTCATGCTTTAATTTTGGATGCCTGGCCTACAGGACTGTGATAGAAGACATTTCTGTTGTCTTACACCACCTTGTTTTGTAATGGTAGCCCTAGGAAACTGACAGCATGGAGATTTCCCACCACTATGCCTAAGCCATAACATAAGCAGGGAGGATGAGACTTCCCAGAGGTAATCCAAGGAAGAGAGCCGTGCCGGATCCCTGTTTGGGAATATCTATATCTAGGAAGCAGGAGAAGAAAGAGGAATTCACAAAGGAGCCTGGGAGAGAACAGCCAGAGAGGGGCCATTTGGTAGTAGATACTCTTGTCTGCCAGATGTCAAACTTGATGCTGAGAGTTAAACTCTTACACTGTAGCATGATGTGCAATATCAACTCATTCATAAGAAAAGGACAAGCAACACAGTGGATAAGCAGGCACGAAGGCAAATTCTTAGAGAAAATCACTAGCTTATGTTATTGCTTTAAAGAGTTTTCTTTAGGAAAGACATCTAGGTTGCCTTCCAAGTAACATCTGTGGTCCACATTCATGAGCAAGAATGGGCAAGAGGTTTGGAGCTGAACGTCCGGGAGCCATGTAAGATGGACTCCAAGATCTTTCCTACCCCTTATTTTCCCCCTGTAGAATCAGTATAGTGTGTCAGATCTCCAAGGAGCATATTAAAAGTGACACAGAGTCTATGACACCAGTTTAGAAAGGTCTTCAGGGAAAAAATACAAATGCCACTCAGGGTATGTGTCTAAAACATATGTAAAGATATCTCTCTGGTCCTTATTTTGATCCTCTGTGGCATTACATCACAAGAGGGTTGTCTGAATTGGTCACAGTTGGCACTCTTGAAACCAGGTGGGATTCATCCGGCAGGTATTTGGACTAACCTCCTTTGCAGGGCCACCACCATGACCCCTCCTCACCAAACCCATTGCTGGACCTTGTTCATCACAAGGGTGAATTTAAAAAAAAAAAAAATCCTATACTTCTAGAAGAAAACCAAAATCTGCTGTGATGGGGTGCCAGTGTGCTCCAAACTTCCCTTCTTTAGATTTCATGGATTCAAAAAGTATGAAAATGTAGATTAGGGGTGTTCTAAAGTTCACCCTGCTATCATCGGAAGTGCCAGTGAACTCTGAATCACAACTGGGAGAGCAAGTCTGCTTGTAAGACAGCAGGTATTTGAACTCTAAGTATTTTCAAAGCAGTCATTAACATCCAAGTGTTGAACATGCTAATTACAAATTATTACAACCAGATGTTTAAAGTAAGCTCCCCCGAGGACTACTGTGAGTAATATTACATCAGCCCATAGATGCTTTTTTAAAAGACTTGAACTTGAACTTGAGAATAAATGTACATAGCTATTCCCCAAATAGTCCCTGTGTATCACTGCGGTCGGGGTCAATAAGTTTGGGGAATTCCTGTGATTTCCACCAGTGGAAGATTTAGTTGGGTTACCTCCCTTTCTTTCATGAACATACATTTCATAATGAGGTCAATTTAATGGAGCATCCTGCCCTTCGAAGTACTCTGTCCACTGAATTGGAAATGAGCTCACTCTATTGAGCCAGGAGACATCTTGTCCCAGCTTTAGAATCTGTGGTAGTGATAATTATAGTCACAATTTATTGAGTGATGCTACCTGACAGGCACCGTGCTAGCTACGTTACTTAAAATAACTGAATCCTCACAATCACCCAGGAGTTTCAACACCAAACTGCCTCTGTGAAAAAGGAAGTTGAACCCAGAGACCCAAGAATAAGACACTGTGACTCAGGAAATGGGAAAGAAGGAAAAAGGAGATTTAACGAGCTAAAAGGCAAGGGACATTGACTCCCTTTGCCCAGGATGCCTACGGTCACAAACCTGGTCTTCCTTTGGTTTCCTCTTACTTTGGGTATAGATGATCAATTTTTATGGAAAACTACAATTGTCATTCAATCCTAAGTGTAATCTAACCAGATTACATCTAACCAATGACAGTTGTGTAGCGGACCTTTCAGGGATCCTAGTTAATTACTTTCTAGGAACAGAAGGAAGGCAGTAGAATTCCATTTTTTTTCCCCCTACATTCTCTTCCTGGGAGTGCTATGGCCCTATGGATGGACTTTTCCCACCATCTCCCAAGGTCCCAGAGAGTATAAGCACTGGTGGCAGAATTCATAATGCCACTCCCTTTCTCTTTTGGTCCAGTCCTCAGCCTGTGCTGTGATGGGCATGGGTATTCAGACTGCTTCCAGTGGCAGAGGGGGTCAGGGAGCAGTGAAGGATAGGGAGGATTCTCCGTCCTCTTGCAGTACAGTCCCTCCATGGAGAGAAGAGAATCTGGCATAAGATGGGGGAAGGTCAGGATTATTGTCTGGTTTAAGACTCCTAAGAGATGATTCTGGTGCAATAATAAAATACTGAGCCTAAATCGTGCTCCTATATTTGTCATTTAAGAAACAAACACAAGAATGTGAAAAAGTTCATTTAAGGCTTTAAAAATAAATCTGCATATGGTTTTGCTTGTTTATTCAGATGTTGATACTGCATACATTTTTTTAAAAAAAGGAACACAAAGCCTGGCATGGTAGTGAATGCTTCTGATCCCAGCAGCTCAGGAGGCTTAGGCAGGAGGATTGCGTGTTCAAAACCAGTCTCAACTAAAGCGAGGCACTAAGCAACTCAGTAGGACCCTGTCTCTAAATAAAATACAAAATAGGGCTGGGGATGTGGCTCAGTAGTCAAGTGTCCCTGAGTTTAATCCCTGGTACCCACCCACCCCTGCCAAAAAAAGGAACACAATTAGGGTTGGGATGGTAGCTCAGTTGGTAGAGTGCTTGCCTGGTATGCACTAGGCCCTGGGTTCAATCACCAGTATGGCAGGAAAAAAAAAAAAAAAAAGGAATACAATTGCATTTTGGGATATATGGTAAACTGAGTAATGATACCCCAAGATATCCATGTCCCAATCCCTAAATCCTGTGAATATGTTGCCTTACACAGTAAAAGATGGTTTGCAAATGTGATTAAATTAAGGATATTGAAATGAGATTCTTCTAGATAGTTCTCATGGAAGAAAAAAGAGAATAAGATACCCAAAGGATATGATGAAATGAGGAGGACTCAATCTGATGTTGCTGATTTAGAAAATAAAGAGGGGCGCATATTAAGGTATGTAGGCAGCTTCTAAAAGCTGGACAAAGCAAGGAAAAGGATTTTCCCTAAAGTCTCCAGAAGGAACAAAGCCCTAAGACACCTTAATTTTAGCCCAGTGAATCTGATTTTAGATTTGTGACTTATGGAACTATAAGATCATAAATTCCAGTTGTCTTAAGCTACTAGGTTTGTGGTATTTTGTTACAGCAGCCATAGGAAACTAATACCATGAATTTTAGTACTACACAGAATCCATAGTAGCCTAGTAAATTTTGGAGTCTTTTCTGTCAAAATTAGGAAATATAAAAAAATTCCATCTTGTTACCACAAATAATATTCTGTGGAACTAAATCACAGGAAATGACATCTGAGAAAAAAAATTAGAAAATTTGTGAACTGCAGTTCTATACCCAATCATTGTCTACTCTAATTAAACTTATTTTCATCTCAACCTGAACCCTGACCAGTTATTAGTCTTTGTAGGTAAATGACCATAAATGATGAATTAATCATTAACCATTAATTTTTGCATGACACAGTGGTGCATGCCTGTAATTCCAGAAACTGGGGAGGCTGATTCAGGAGGATCACAAGTTCAGAGTCAGCCTCAGAAATTTAGCAAGAACTTGCCTCAAAATTTAAAATAATACTAATATTAGTACTACTAATAATGGGGTGTGGCTCAGTGGTAAAAGTGCCCCTGAGGTTCAATCTCCAGTGTAAAAAAAAGTGATTAATTTTCATTAAGTTGCTTGAATTTTTAAGTCTTGGAGAGATGGAGATTCAATCAAGAATTTTTATATCTACTCTCGTCATCAAACTACAAGAGTTATGTTAACTGACTTAAGTTAGAATCCTGACTTCTTTATGGTTCTCCTGGGCCATAGCTAGCTCCACCTCATCACTTTCTATGACATGAAACAGAAATTCTACCCAGGAAAAAAGCAGCAACTTAACACTCTGTGGCTTCTTTGAACCCAATGAATGTAAGTGGTACAGACCAGCTAGAACCAAGCAGAAAGGATCCCACAAAGGCACAGAGCCGACAAGGCCTACAGAGTATGGGTTCTTAGAGGGAAGGGGAAAACAAAGATTAAAAATAAAATAGAATGAGAAGATCAGTAAGATCCTACAGTAAATTTCAGCTCACCCAGAATAATTAAAAACAGGAGATTAGCATAAGAATGTGACAGAATACATAAATTGTCAGTTTACAAAGTAGCAGGACAAAATGACATAGCTCTTAATATGAAAATGGCTAAAAATTTAACTTAATCTCTTTGATGATGTCGAAGTTGCTTCAGGGTGCTGCACTATTTCCTGAAGTCATGAATATTAATTGTCAGGGTGTGGCACTGAGCCTTCCATGGACAGGCGTCTTAAGAACAGTGGGTACATGGATATTTCTTGAGGAATGTGTGGCCTTACTGTTAAGACCTGGAAACGTGCTGTGGGCTTGTGAGTGTGTGTTAGAACCCTACAGTGACAAGCCTGTCAGGCTAGGTACACCTGCATTTTCATGATCACTTTTTATGTTCTGGACTGAACTGTGTAGAACAGGTTGCCAGGGGCTGGGTGAGTGTCTGCTAGTGCTTTCTGAATGTGCTCTGTAATTTTCCCATTCTGTCTTGCAACCTGGATTCCATAGCACAGGGATGGTGTCTATTTTCCCCTATACTATTTATTCCCAATGCCAGGTACTTTGTAGAGTAAAGTATGAATGATTAAGTATAGAATGAATGTATGAGTAATTCTTGATTTCCATCAGTCCACATGGTCTGAAGGCTCCTCATTGCCTTGGGTCTACATCTATAATACTGGCCACAAAATCAACCAGGACAGGTAGGAGAACATGTTAAACAGGAAATTACACAGTGGCTGATGGAAATATCTTTTTCAAATTCTAGTTAGGAAGTAGTTCTCTCCTAAAGAAGAATATACCCATCGTTTTTCTCTGTAGAGGAGCAGAGGCCAGCATTCCCCGATAGAGAGACAGACAGAGAGACAGAAAGACAGAGAGAGAGACCAAGGCTAGTTATAATTCAGATCTGAAGTGTTCCCATAAGGTCCATGGGTCCATGTGTTAAAGACTTGATACCTAGCCTGTAGAACTGCTGGGAGGTAGTGGAAACTTTAAGAGGTAAGGCTTAGTAGGAGATCTTCTGGTCATTGTAGGCATGTCCTTTAAAGGGGTTGTGGGACCCCAGTCTCTTCCTCTATCTCTCTTTTGCTTCCTAGCCATAAGGTGTGCAGTTTTGCTTTGCCACATACTCCCTCCATAGTGTGTTGTCTCACCATAGGCCCCAAAGCAATGGGGCCAACCAATTATGGATTGCGATCTCCAACCATGAGCCAAAATAAACCTTTTCTCTTTATAAGTTGATTATCTTAGGTATTTGTTATAGTAATGGAAAGCTGACTAATATAATGAATCATCTTTGAAATTTTAATTTTGCTTAATTAGGAAAGATTAAGTAAAATGATACAAAAACACCTTTCACACACTTGGGAAAGCAATTTGGCAGAGTATATCGAGACTCTTAGAAATGATCATGTCCTTTGACCTAGTAATTGCACTTCTGGAAATCCATTCTTAGGGAATAATCCTAAAAATGGGGGAAAAAAAAAGCTTTAAGTGAAAGGATTCTGGATTTGTTATTTTATTTTTAAAATTTATAACATGTCTAACAATGAAAGTTGGAAATAACCTAAATATCCCACAACGGGGTAAAATGAAGTAAATTATAATATATGGTAGAACTATTATACAGCCATTGAATTATCTTTCTTAAATTTTTTATGCATGGAAATACTCGTGTTACTATGTTTAGTAAAAATGGCAAGATAGAAAACTTTTGTAAATTATTAAATCCATTGGATATTTTTAAATGCATGGAAATAGGACCAAGAAAAATATATTATCAGCAGTGATTCTCTTTGATGGTAGGGTAGGATTACGGATAATTTTCCCTTTATCTTTTGTATTTTTCTATACTGCCTATATTTTTATAGATGTTATACTTTTTATACACTTGCCTTCAGGGGAAGAGAGAGAGCTTTTATTTTTGCTTAAGATTCATATCTCTGAGAGATTAATTTAACCCAATTTGTTCAGATGCTCTGGTATAAGATAAGTTACCAGTGCCCAACCAGATAGGTGTTGTCAGATCTTGGAGAGTTCCTGAATGAGTGCACCTGGGGTGGGAGGACTCATTTGGGATCCCTGCTCCTGCCTCCCTCCAGTGGATCCTTTAAAAGGCCATGTTGGTTCAGTCCAGTGGCCTGGGAGGAGGCCTCAGGCCTCAGTGTCCAGGTTCCATCCTGGGTCAGTGTTGTAGGTCTCTCTTGGGCTCTGTTCCCAGTTTCCATAACCAGGTTCCTGGAGGTTCTTTGTAAGCAAAACCCCACCTCCACCTTCATCCTCTCCAGTAGCTGAATTCCTTTTGTCTCCTTGTGGTACATCTTCTCACCCATGTGGTACATCTTCTCCACCATTCTCCCAGGGACTGCAGCAGGACATGTGCCCCGATGCCCTGGGATGAATGTGGCCTCTGCACTGAGGCCCCCAGAGGCCCCCAAGTGTCCACCCTCTTGGACCTGTCATCTGCCATCAGTTACTTCCTTGTGTGCCCTATTCACTGCCAAGATCCTGAGCAACCACAGCCCTCACTGGTATGCCTGCCCACCTAGTCTTTCTTATTGTCTGTAGCAGAGGCCCTTCTAGCCCTTTCCTGAGTCCTGTGTCTGTTTCCTTAAGTTTGTCTCTGGTCCCACTGCTGGTCCTACTCCTTAAGTTTGTCTCTGGTCCCACTTGCCATGACCATAGCTCCTTATCCTGCTTCCCTACCTCCCAAAACTGTGCTTGGGTCCCATAAGGAAAATGTAGACAACACCAGGACCCCTTCTCTTATTTTGTTCCAGGAGCTTTCTCTGGGTAAGTAACCTGGGGAAAGCAAATAAAGTATCTCTTATACAAGTGATAAAGACCTTGATACTACAGTGTTTATTTTTGATGGAATGAATCTGAAGTCTAGATTTTGCTTTTATTTGAGAGTCTAATAAATCTGTAAGTTAATGATGATGATAATGAGCTTATCTATATGGCTGGCACTGTGCTAGGCATTGAGCATGGAGTCATGTCTAATCTTAAAATAACCTCATGTCATGAGTAGGTACCATTGGTAACTATTTCATAGATGCAGACACTGCTTATATGAACTAACTTGGTCAGAGTCACAGAGGTAGTGAGATAAGATGCAGGATATGAGCCCAGGTCAGAGTTTAATCAGTAACACCACTCCAGAGGACATGGACTTCAACCCCAGGGCTCCAGGTCCAGGCAGGTCACTGCAAGGGGTATATGTGACCAACTGAAGAGCACATGTCCATCTTCAGTGTAGGGATTACCCTAAAGCATCAGTGACGTGATAGGCAGGAATGTGGGCCCAGTGTTGCCAGAGCTCCTGAGTTTTCAAGAGATGCCACCCATGTGGATTTTTATGGGCAATCTCCCTGTACTGTAATGCAGGTTTAAACTTTTTATAAACATTGAATGAACTAAGTAAAAGGCCCTGGTGATCCACCAGCTTGCAACTGCTACTCTGTGTACTTTCCAACTCTTACCTGTGACACACACTCTTCTTTTTTGAAAGGGTTACATACCTGCACAATCTCCAGCATCTCTGCCTTGCTGATGTAGCCATTTCCATCCAGGTCGTACATGCTGAAGGCCCATTTCAGCTTCTGCTCCAGCTTCCCCCTCGACGTTACACTCAGAGCTATGATGAATTCTCTAAAGTCTATTGTCCCATCTCCATTTGCATCGAAGGTACGGAAGACATGCTCTGCAAATTTGGAAGCATCCCCGTAAGGGAAAAAGTTCCCATATATTTTCTTAAATTCTTCCATTGACAAATGTCCGCTGGGGCAGTCTCTCAAGAAGCCTTTGTACCATTCCTGGATCTCATGTTCTGTAAAGTCTGTGCTCTCCAGCAAGTCCTGCATGACCTCGGGGCGCAGCTTGCTGTTCTGTTTCCCCATGCTGGCGGCAAGAATTCAAGCTGCAGATAGAAAAGAAAACACATGTAATTTTCAGAGCTGTTCTTCAGGGGCATAATAGATCATTTGTGATTGTTCCTTGGAAAAAAGAAACAAACTCTACACCAGTCCAATAACATTGTCTAGGTTTTGCAGTCAGCCACACAGAATAATGGAAAGACAGTTTAGCTGAAGATGCAGGGCAGAAATATCACTGACCAGAAAACTGATATTTATTTTATACAGAGCTAACCTGAGAGCCAAAGATGACAGATGATGATAGAAAGATAAGAGAGAGACAGAGAATTAATTGGTTACTTAGTTCTGGCTTATCAATTTCCAAAAGGTTGAGCCTGCCTTTATGAAGACTGATTCTAATACCAAATCCAAGTACTAGCAGGGAGAACTGAAAGAGAGGAAGAGGAAGAAAGAGGCTAAAAGAGAATTAACAGTTTTTTTTTATTGCTAGAGTATTTCTAAAGGAAGTGTGGTTTGGGGACCTCCAGGACATTATAAACACAGACATGAGCAAAGAAAATGGAAGCACCCCTAAAACAAGGAAAGGCTACCAAGATAGTTCAGGTATTTAAATACAGAGTAAGTCACTATGTTGGTTGGGCTTAGATGGTAAAGATGATGCTTCATAAAGTTGAATGTCTTAACTACTATGGTTTATGAAATAAGTTCAAAGTTCCTTTTGAAAATACAAATAACTGTATTTTCTTATCATTAGCACGTATCCATAGTACCATAGTAAGACACTATAAAGAGAAAAGAAAAAAGTCCACATTATTTCAAACCCTGACCCTTAGAATTCTACTAGCATATTGCTGTGCATCCTTTCTTAGTTTTGGGGTACATCCCTAGTTAAATATGCTATTAGTATACAGGCAGTCCTGAACTTAACTATTTTTTTACTTTATAATGTTGGGAAAGCAAAAAAACATTCAGTATAGTAGAAACCATACTTTGAATTTTAATTTCCATCTTTCTGGTCTTAGGGATAGTTGGCTCCATACTCTCTTATTTCTGGGCAGTGGCTATAACAGCTCTGTAGGCCACACAATCATGCGGGCAGGAAGTGTTAATGCTCACTATATTCAACAGTTTTGACTTACAATATTTTCAACTTAGATGGGTTTATTGGGACATAATGCCATTATAAGTTGAGGATCATCTGTATGTTTGAATATGTTTTTATTTTTAAAAATAAGAATGCACACCCTTTTCCCATTTTTAAACAATATAGTGCAGGGAATGAAGACAACTTTTCCTGGAGGAGGGAAACATCTGTAAATACCATCTTCCTTTCACATAGCCATTTATAGTACCCTGGCACACTTCTGGTGCTGTGTATGAAAAGAGTAAGACATGGATTTCTCCCTAATGGCACCCTGCTGTGTGTCTACAGGGGTGGTGTTGGCGGCAGTAAGGGGACAATATGACACACAGGCCACATGTGGAACCAGAGGAATGGACAGTGAGGACAGGGAGAGCACCTTGGAAGGATGCCCAAGGCCAAAGTGGCAGCGTGCTGCCAGGGAAGCTTTCTTGGCAGAGGTGATGTCTGACTTGATGCCCAGTTCTGGGGTCTTAGGCATGTTCAAGACAAGAAGCCTCATAAAAGGGCTCTGCACTTGCACTGGCATTTTTTTTTTTCTATTGGGAAATCCTGAAAGTAGGCTTGGAAAATCACAGAATATCTAAAAGAGAACATAGCCCCATTTTCATCCTGACAGCCAATTTTCCACACCACGGTGTTTATTCCTTTATATCAGCCTTGTTCCTGCTGCACACTTGGCCCTGAGGGCAACATCTCCTTGAGGGTTGCTTTGTCTCTGCAGGACCCACTACTCCAGGGCATCTGGTTAACTAATGAAATAAGCAATGATAGAAAAACAAGGCTGGTAGGCAGCAAAATAACTACAATGTCCAAATATGGAAAAGTCTTGCTAGAAGAGGAGGCTTTGGCCAGAAGGAAGGGGGTCTGACTTTCAGATTGCTATTTGCCACACTAAAAGCTATCTGTAGTTAAGACTTGGGTTCAGGACCTCTAATAGTGAACTGTCTATCTGGGGCCCTCACTATAAGGAAATTCCTGCAGGACAGTGTGTGCACCTGGGACATCTCAGGCTTCTTTCATAATATCTACAGATCAGGAAACAAAGACAGACCATTATGAATTGCCAAGCTCATTGACTGGTTTTTTTTTTTAAGTTTTATTTTATTTGTAATTGACACATAATAGTTATGTAACTTCATGGGATACAATGTGCTTTTGATACATGTATACAGTATGTGATGATAATCAGCATATGCATCACCTCAAATATTTATCATTTCTTGGTGATGAGATCATTCAAATTTCTCTCTTTCAACTTTTAAAATATACCATGCACTTTACTATCTATAGTCACCTTGCGGTACCTATAGAACCGCAAGAACATTCGAACCGGTCTAAGAACATTAAACCTTCTTCCTGCTAACTGTAACTTTCATGGTCTCACTTATATGTAGACTCTGAAAAAGTCGATTTTGTTTTCTAAGTTCTTCACTCAAGATGGAACTTGGTCAGGGTTTTGCTCATATGTAGTCATCCCCCCAAGAGTAAGGAGAATAAACAACCCTTCCTAGGCGCATGATCCACAACTGCAGGAAGGTATTTGTTTTGGAGATCCCTCTGGATATGGAATCAAGCAAGCTCTTATTTACCCAAGAGCAACATAAACTACAACTCCAAAATGAGCACAAATAGAATTTATTAATTGAACTTTCCAATAACGTTCACTTCCCTCTCGTGTCCTTTTCTTTCTAGAGGTTAAAAAACAAAAAACAAAAAAATACCAAAGTTAGGCTGGTTTGTAGTAAAAAATTTAGAACTGCTTTTTAGTTGCTCAGTTGGCAATTTGCCTGAGGTCAGAATTCAGAAACATGAGGTAATACGTAATACATGGGTTTACAGAGCTCCAAAATATTTAATGGAATTTACAAGTCATTTCAAGTTTTCCTTTTGGGGAGATCTTGAGAATATAGCTCTTCGGTGCAATGCTTAATCAAATTACCATTATTATATGTGCAAATCACTGTATGCCTGGCTTTGGACGGACAAATTGCCATGTTGATGTTTAAATCTATTCCTTTAAAGAATAATTTCTTTTCCTGAATATACAAAGCACTATTTCTTCAAAACTGAACTTAAGTTCCTTTCCAAACATTCAAAAAGTGCTTCTCATTTATTAGCTGTTTTGCACTCGAAAGCAAATTGCCTCAGCATTTTGGCTAAGTCTCCCACTGAGAATGATCTGTGTGCAGCTATTTTTCAGTAAACAGTAATTAAACTACATTTACAAAATCATTAGCACAGAAAGGCCATAACACAAACAAGGCAGAAGAGCACAGAATAAGTTATTTGGGAAGCGGGTGTTTGCAATTTTGTCCAGAATCTGTTTCACTAGATGACTACGAATACTTTACTGAGCATGGGGACTGAACTTGAGAGAGCCATCTGGACTTGGTTTGACCGCACAACAAAAATCTCCAGGGACATATGGTAGAGTTTCATTTCTTGGGTGGGGAGGAAGAAGACAGGAATGCCTACAATACCTTCTTCCTTTGGAAGACAGGAATTTCTGCCTGTGTGAGTTGAAGCTGGGCAGGGATAGCACAGAGAATACCATGGGGAAAATGTGACATTAATTAGCAGTCAAGAAAAAAATAGTATAGAGACAAAAGTTGCACCTCAGGTCAAATCCTTTTACTTCATTCAATCATCAAAATATTTTTTTGTGTCCGAAGAACATAATGTAGAAAAGGTCAGGACATGGAATAAAACGTTTGGGTTCACAGCCTGCTCTGTTGCTTATTAGCTCTTGGGTAAATCGCTTAATATTATGGTGTACCTCAGTTTTTTCACCTGTAAAATGAATGCAACACTATGAGTTCATACTTTATTGATTTAATGTGAGAATTCAATGAGATAACTATATATGTAAAGCTCCAGTATTAAGTTAGGGCCAGACTCTGGTAAATGAAAATAAAATCTTATCCCTGATGATTGCTATGTTCGGATATGGTTTGTTCCCCTAAAAGTCATATACTAGAAGCTTAGTCTCCAGTGTGGCAGTACTGAGGTGGTGATGTTTAGAGGTGGGGCCTAGCCAGGTGCAGTGGCTCACATCTGTAATCCCAGCACTTAGGGAGGCTGTGACAGGAGAATCGTGAGTTCAAAGCCAGCCTCAGCAATGGTGAGGCACTAAGCAACTCAGTGAGACCCTGTCTCTACATTAAAAAACACAAAATAAGGCTGGGGATGTGGCTCAGTACCCCTGAGTTCAATCCCTGGTACCAAAAAATAAATAAAAAAATAAAAAAGAGGTGGGGCCTATTTCAAATCTATTCACTGCTCACCATCTCCCTGGCCACCACTTCAGTCTAAACCACCATAAGCTTCTTCCCAGTCTTCTATAACACTGGAGTCTCACTTTTCACTCCTATTGTCCCTCTTCTCACCCCTGACCCCAATCTACTTTCCATTCAGTTCTTCAGAGTGACTTTTTAAAACACAAGTCAGATTATGTCACTTCGTTACTTAAAGTTCTGCAAGGGCTTCCCAGCACACTTAGAATAAAGTTTGTACTCCCTGTTTACCCACAAGGCTATGTGTGACCCCCCGGCCGTCTATGACTTCTCCCTCGGAACCCTCAGTTCCAGGTGCCCTGGCTTCCTGGATGCTCTATCTTTTACTCTCAGGGGCCTTTGCTTCACTACTGCATTTTCTGAAGTGAAGACACACCTATTCTATTCAACATCCTGTTTTTCAGTAATTTACTCTAAGAAGGGCCATGTGGAACTTCCCAACTTATTCTGGGCCACATCCAGTCTCCCAGGGTTCAAAAATAAATCTGGGGTAAATATTGACCACAGATGAAAAAGGAAAAGTTTAGGAGAAAAGAAGATACCAAATCACCACCAAAGAACCAAAATCCAGAATCCAAAATGCAAAGTCAACTTTCCATTTAAAAAGAATAAAGGAATAGCAAATAAAAATGGTGCTACCAGGAAAGGAAATGGCAGACAGAAGACAATCTTTTGGAGTGAGTATGCTCCCTTCTTAATTTTTGTATCTGTGGAGGGAAAGATCTGCAATATTGCATTTCTGCAATTCCTCATAAGGTTCTAAAAACTCTGTGCCTTAATTCCTCGGAGCCCAGAATTAGATTTTCCAGGGATAAGTCCATAACTTACTCTGGACATCCTGGTTAACTTCACAGAAAAAGTCCCAATGCAGGCTGCATGAGCTCTCCAAAATGGGATTTACAAGGTGCTGGCAGATAAAGTCAAGTTTGGCTGCAACAAGGAGCACAGAACCCACCACAGTCCCAGAAAGAGACCAGGTTAATTAAAACGTTCGCCTCATTTGGGATGATGCAAACTTGTCCACTAAAAGTTGTTTTCACTTTTCAACCAATGGGATGTCTAAATTATAAAAACATAGCTAGAAAAAGGTTCCTAATATGTAAGGAAGGAAATTATAAAAGTTATAGATAAAGGGAGATAAATATTCATTCACTATGACTTAGGCATCAAGTGTTTTAGCTACCTGAAAATTTCTTTTTTTTTTTTTTTTTAACTAAAAGCCACAAATTCATTTCTAGGTCAGTTGTCCTTGATTCTCATTAAGGGTCAGGGGAAGCATGACTAAATAAAAACCCAGGGAGCTCATGGCTTCAGAATTCCCCTCTAATGAAACTAATGGGAATTTGAAAGGAGCCCATACATACAGACTGACGTATTTACATATAACCAGCAAATTAGGAAAATAAAACAGTACATCAAGGGAAACATTAACATATTACAGGGAGAACCAGAGTCATATAAAGATCCCACTAACTTTGTCTTTATCCTAATCTAAGAATATTCTTTCCTCTGTCCTCTGGTGAGATGAGTTGAGGTAAGGAAATGAGACCCTCTGCCCCATCGGATTGCAAAATAGCCTTGCTGCAATCGCATGAAATGCAGTTCAAAGCTGTTGCTGCAGAGGGGCCTTCTTCCCAGTGAGGGGCTCACGTCTCCTGTGGGAAGGGTCGCTTGCCTACACTCCCCTCCCCTGCAGAGAGACCATGGGGTTTGGGATAAGAAATGAACTGGTACAAAAATATCTTCCAAACAAGAGACTGACTAGAAACAATTTGTTCTTTCCTTTCTTCTGGGTATGAAATAAAGCCCAGGAAGTCATATGGTCTTCTCAGGGTGAGCAGGGGTTGCAGTTTCTGAAATATCTGAAAAATTTCTTCTACCAGTATAAATTTTAGACAAGAAAAGGCCTGGTCTTGAGCTCTTTTCAAATTTTGGTTTCCATGTCACTGCAACAAGATATGTGTTTCTGATAAGGATCTGAACAGCATATTATCTAAAAACAACTCTCTCTCTACACCAAAACATGGAAATACCATTTAGTTTGACTAATAACCAAAAGGATACATCATTAGAGTAGTCCCCCTTTAGCTACAGGATTCATGTTCGAAAACACCCAGTGGATGCCTGAAATTGCAGATAGTACTGAACCCCATGTATGCTTTGCTTTTACCTCATATATAGATTGTATATATATTGATATATAGACTTATGATAAAGTTTAATTTATAAATCATTAGTATGAGACTAACAATAATAATTATAACAAAATAGTACAATTATAATATATACTGTAATAAAAGTTATTTAAACTTATCAACTCTTTGTTTCTAGAATTTTCCATTTAATATTTTTGGATAATCACGGGCAACTGACACTGCAGAAAGATAAACTGTAGATAAGCAGGGACTACTACATTATAAAAAGAAAAAAACCTCATAACAAAGGGGAATGAAAATGAGAAAGTGAACACCCTCCTTCTGATCCAACAGCACTCCACAGAAAATAACCACCATTAACAGTTTTATCTATATGCCCTCCTAGACATTTAAATACATATATATGAAATCTGTATATGGGATCACTCTGTATAGCATTTTAATCTGTATTAAACATTTCTCCATGTTATACATAGGATGTATCTCATCTTTTTAAGTTGCTGAATTTTCATTTATTGAATTAATACAACAGTTTTGAGCACTGACCTTGTGTCAGGCATTGAATTAGGTAACAGATACACCAGTTAATAATGTGAGGTTACAGCCTTTAGGATTTCACTATATTGAGTATATTTAACTAATCTCCCTTTATACACATTTAGGTTAATTCTATTTTTATTTTATTGCCTTGGCATTTCCGTTCATCATGATTCCCAGATTCATTAGATGGAATTAATTGTAAAGAGGTTCTTGATGTCAGTGACAAGCATTCTAGACCCTTGCTGATTAAGTTCTTCAATAAGCCATTTTCCTCTGGAGCCTTTATAATATAACAGTATTAGAACTGAGCTAAAATTAGGATTGAAGTTGGAATTCCATCCCACTCCTATCGTACCTGAGTCCCAGGGACTCGGGTGTGAGTTTAGCATTTACTATTCCAGTGTCAAAAGGTACGTTCATCATACTTGTTAAACTATACACTGTGGTAACCATGTAATTGCCCCCATTTCAGCCTAAAGAGATAATTTACCTAAGCAGCACTCAAAATCCTCTACTGCTGGATCCTCAACTTCTGACTTTGATGCCATCCTCGTTTCCTGAAACTTCAAGTCCAGCTAATGGCTCTCTGTCCCACCCTCTCCTAGATTACCAGCAATGAGAGGTGTATTTACACTGTGAGCTTAAAGTGCACAGGAAAAAGTGGACAGAGGTCATATGAAATGGTCATCATCAGGCCCATGAAAACTGCAAAGCTGTCCCAAAGTCATTGTGAGAGTGTCTGCAGTCAGGAGCTTCAAAGCCCACATGTCCCTCCACCATCAGACTGCTTGGCCTGAACACTGCAGCAGAGCTGCCTGTTTGGGCCACCTCAGGAAGAGGATGCTGGACCAGGGTTGGGCTGCAGCAAGGAGAGGAAGAGGGAGCCCTGGGGCCTCCACAGTTCCTCAGGGGTGCCACAGGCTAAGACCTTACTGGGCAGAATTTCATTAGATTCCAATTGCCATAAATGTCTACTTAATAAAAGGTTCTAAATATTCTTATTTAAAACAAAGAATTATTACTTACCATTCTGATAAAATCGTAACACAGAACAGTGAGCCCTCCCGGACTGGGGAGGCAAGCAGATCAGCGACAGCTGCCCAGGTCTCCCCACTCAACTACCTCTAGCAGGACAAGAAGACCCTAAGTCCCCATTTTTAGATATCCTCTTGGGGCCGCAGATGAATTTGGTAAATGGATCCAAGCCCCTCCATTAAGTCTAATAATAGGTCATAATTTTTTTATTTGTTCAGTAGACATGTGTTTAACATCTACTGCTTCCTGCCTTAGAAGGAATATTTCTATAAAAAGTAATATCCTACATGGGATAGGGAAATGACAGGAATCTGGGATTATGGATGCAATTCAGAGCATTTTCATGAATGTTTTTCATCAAATTTTTTTCATAGACTTGGTGTGAGTGATACAATACCTTGGTTTTACTCCAGGGATGAAGGGCATAGAGGCATACCAAATTCACGTAGCTTGTGGTGGCAGGGAAGGAGGATCTGAATGATCTTCCCCACTTTTACCCTTCGCATGTCTCTGGCTGGGTCATTTTGGTATTTGAATGGCTGTTCTATTGGAGGGTACTGATCAATCACTCCCTATCTGGCCAGCATGGCTAAAAATATTAATGTTTGTCAAATGAGAAAGCCATTGACTGAATAGTAAAGGGAAACTATGAAGTCACTCCTTCGAACCTTTGTTTCCTCCAGCATGGTATGTGGGAAGAGAACTGGTCTTGATAGTGGGAGAACCACACTCAAGTCTTTGTTATGGCACTGTTTTGTGATCTTAGGCAAGTGCTTTGACATTTCTCAGTCTCATTTCTTCAACAGTAAAATAGGCACAAAATTCCCTCTTTTGTAGGGCTGTTTGCAGGACTAACTGAGAAGGAGGAAAATTCAATTTCCCCCAACAAATGGGGGAAATCTTGGCATCAGGCCTGGCATCTAGTGAATGCCCAATAAACATTGATCATCAGCCTGAAAGAGGGAAGGGTTTAGTGTGAATTGTTTGTTTACAGAGATGAGCCTCCAGAGTTGGGGACATTCTCCCCTTGATTCACTTCTATGAAGAATTAAAAACAAGAAAATGATACAAGAGAGAAAGAAGGAAAGAGAACCACTGTTACCTTCCAGCCTGACTCCCCTCCTCAGATCATTAGCTAGATGGGAAAGACATCGGTGGGTTTATACCTGGAGAGGGCTCCTGCCAGCTCTGGCTGAGAGTTCTCACCATGTGGTCATCACTCTTTCAATCCAAAATGAAGCACATCATCAGAGAAGTAGCTGATGGACAGCAAGGCACTGTTTTCCCTCCTGGGATTAGGGAGGCCATGGCCCTGCATTTTGACCCCTTGAGTCCTATATGAGTGCCACCTGGAAGTCATGAAAACCACACAACCTTTGCTGCTGGAGTAGGGAGCTGTGTTGAGTATCTTTGGTTCCCAGATGTCAGCGGTGGTGCCTTAGCAGGAGGGAGGAGTTTCTTGGATCACTGCTTTCAGCTGGTCTCCCTGCCTCCTCCATCCCTGCTCCATCAGATCTTTCCTGCAAAGTGTGGCCATACTCTCTCTAATATATTCTTGTATCATTGACCTAATTCATATCTATTCACTTCTCAGATCTCTACTCAAACATCCCCTCCTTCTGAACACCTCCAACCACCAAGACCAGGCTGTGCCTCCTCTTACACCTTCCAATCACATCTTGTACATTTCCTTCTAAGCACATTCTACAACTGGAATTAATTATTTGCACAATTTACTGAAGATTGACATCTCTTGTCAGATGCTAAGCTCAATTACAAAGAAGGATTGTCTTGCCTCCTATTGTATCTCTGGCATCTAGTGTCATGCCTACAGATAATATGTGTTTTATAAGGATCTGTTGTCATTGGCAAAGGGACAATTTGTTGTTACTGACAAGCATTTTCTTCTGCTGTAGCACCCCAAGATTGGGCTTTTTGCTTTTCTGGAAAAAAGCATATTGCTCTCCCTTACTGAACATAGCTCTGGCTACAAGGAATGTATTCCCTGGAGGAAGCAGACCACACACTCAAGGAACTCCTGCTTTAGGAACCAGTACTTTTCAGACAGAACCACATCACATTTCTTCTACTACCATGGAGCCAATAAGAAGAAAAAAATAACAATGTTTTCTAACCTCATTCTGAATCTCAATACAGAAAGTTGTGTTCTTACTATGATGTTCCCTAAGTAGAATCTACATTGATTAGATTATTTGCATTTTGAGTTTGCTCTGTACAAGGGCCCAAAGCAGCTCAGATAAAACTAACTCTAGGTCAAAGAGGAGCTGAAACAACTGTGACAAATTAGAAATTGGGAAATGCCCAAAAAAAATCTGTTAAAGGAAGAGTAAGAGGAAAGGCAGAAAAGATGGAAACATGGGAAGATGGATGTTCAGGTGGAGCAAAGGATGAAATGATGAATTTAAGCAAGGTAGGGGGTAACGTGGAGTGAAGAAAATAAAATCAAAGCAATAAACATATCAATTAGTCATGTCTGCAGGTTACCAACACAGGCAGCCACCCATTAAACTGGCAAGAGAGAAAAAAAGAATGGGAGGTTAGAATCAGCCAGTCCTCCAGCTACGCTCATCTGTTAAATAAGAGCATTATTAAAGGAAGTTTTACCAAGTCCCATATAGAAGTTTGTTTTAGTCAGCTTTTTCAATGCTGTCACAAAAAGACCTGACAAGAATAATTTTGGAGGAGGAAAAGTTTATTTGGGGCTCACAGTTTCAAAGATCTCAATCCATAGATGGCCAATTCCATTGCTCTGGGCCTGAGGTGCAGCAGAACATGGCGGAAGGGCATGAAGGAGGAAGGCAGCGCAGGACATGGCAATTAGGAAACAGAGAGCTCTGCTCATCAGGGACAAAATATATGCCAAAAAGGCACACCCCCAGTGACCTACCTCCTCCAATCACACCCTACCTGCTTCTAGTTACCATCCAGTTAATCTATACTAGTGGATTAATGCACTGATTAGGTTAAAGTTCTCATAACCCAATCATTTCACCTCTGAAAATTCTTGCATTGTCTAATACATAAGCTTTTGGGGAACACACTCTATCTAAACTATAACAAAGGTAACACCGAACAGCATCCTTGGGAGAAAGATAGATAGGTGCTAGCCAGTGTGTTCTGCAAGGGTGACAAAAGGATGCTTATGCCACCGAAAGGAAAACGTCCCACTATCATCTCCTTGCCCTCTCAGGGTCCTTAAATGCTCACTATCTATATTCTAGATAAAATACAGAATGCTCAAGTGATCTGAATAGATATTTTTCAGAAGATGACATATAAATGGGCAACAAGTATATGAAAAATGCTCAATAGCACTGGTTGTCAGGCAAATGCAAATAAAAACTACAGTCTTACCTCAGTCAGAATAGCTATTATCAGAAAGACAAAAAAATGCTGGCAAGGAGGTAGGAATATAAATTAGTATAGCCATTATGGGAAACAATATGGAGGTTCCTTAAAAAACTAAAAATAGAACTACCAGATGTTCCAAAAATCTCACCACTAGGTATATTTCCAAAGGAAATGAATCATTATATCAAAAATATGCCTGTACTCCCACATTTATTGTAGCACTGTTCACAATAGCCAAGATGTAGATTCAACCAAGGTATCCAGTGACAGATAAATGGATAAAGAAAATGATATATACTCAACAGAATATTATTCAGATATAAAAAATGAAATCCTATCGTTTGCAGCAGCATAAATGAACTACAGGACATCATGTTAAGTAACATCATCCAGGCACAGAAAGATAAATAGTACATGATCCCACTAATTTTTTAGAAGCTAAAATAGTTTCTTATAGAAGCAGAGAGTAGAAGAGACTAGACCAGCGCCACTAGAGGAAAAAGTAAAGGCTAGGAGAATAGAGAGAGGTTAGATAATGACACTAAAACACAGTTAGGAGAAATTATCTCAGTTTTGTAATGATTATTTTAGCTTTTCACAGTAGGCTAACATAGTTTACAACAATTTATTATACATTTCAAAATAACCAGTAGAGTCTGAAAGTTCCCAACATAGAAATGTTAACTAAGGAGATAGAAGGCTAATTACATCAATTTGATCATTATACATTGAATACGTGTATTGAATTATATTTTACCTCATATATACAGATATTGTGTGTCAATTAAATAACTAAATTTTGATTACCAAAAAATATAGGATGGACAGCTAATTTGACTTTCAGATAAACAACCAAGGAGTTCACATACTTAGAAAAACTATTTGTTGTTTATTTGAAATTCACATTTAACTGAGCATCTTGTATTTTCATTGCTAACTCTAGCAACTCACATAATTTGATATAACATTTCCTCCTTCAGATGTCCTGTGTTTGTGGCTGAAAAAAGAAGGCCATGCTATTATACCTTGGCAACTGGCGATTTCATTTGTTCCAAGATTATAATTATCTATACCACAGCAAGTGGAGGCCAAAACTCCACCTGGGGTTGGAAGTGAGGCCCCTCTCATCCAGTTCATCCCTTGATCTCATTTCCATCTTCTCTTGTTCCAATGTCATGCCTCTTGTAATAAGAAGTCTGATTCAAGTTTTTTATGTTTGACTGCACAGCTTCTAAGCCTCATCTCCTCCTCCTTCTCTTCACATCCCACATCTGGGATTGCTGGTAAGAAAAGAAGCCCTCCAAGCCAGGTGCAGTGGGGCACACCTATAATCCCAGCACTTTAGGAGGCTGAGAGAGGCGAATTGCGAGTTCAAAGCCAGCCTCAGCAAAAGCGAGGTGCCAAGCAACTCAATGTGACCCTGTCTCTAAGTAAAAAAATACAAAAATAGGGCTGGGGACATGGCTCAGTGGTCGAGTACCCCTGAGTTCAATCCCTGGTACCAAAAAAAAAAAAAAAAAGATGTCCTCCTTGGCACCAGTGGAAGATTCAAACCAGAAAACCCCCATCCATCCTTGGGAGTCTTCAGCCTGGCTACATCCTCTGACCACCGTAAAAATTTCAAGCAGATTTTCTTTCCGTCTTTTCTCAAGTCATTTCCAGACTAGCTTGGGAGGATGCCCTGCCTTCTTCAGAAAGCTTATGTAAGTACCAAATATTTTTACACACTCTTGGTGTGTGTGAGTGTACCACCAACAGTCTTGATACTTGAACCGGATTTTGGATTTGTCTCAAGGGTTGTCATAACATCTCTTTATTTCCTTCCCTAATTCATTCACATCTCAGCAACCAAACTGTAGGGAGAAGAATGAAAGGGAATTTTTATTTTGTGTCCCTACAATTCACCATCCACAGTGCTGGAAGTGTGTATGAATTATACAGGGCTGTGCTGCAAAACCATATCTCGGTCGATGGTGCATCATATAGATGATGGGGAGCCCACAAGATTCTACGAGCGGCATCGTAGCTGTCATAGTTTAAGTATGCTCTCTGATGTTCACACAATGAAAAAATTGTCTAATAACATAATTTCCAGATCCCATCAATGCCATGTATATATATGGCCTGATAAGAGACACGACAGGTGGCACTCATGAAAGCTTACAGCATTATTGTTGTTCCCATTTCTACAGATGAGGGACCTTGAGGCTCTAAGATACACAGATGAATGCTCAGTTCCATCTGTACCATAAGTCAGTGCATTCTGTCCAAGTCACACAGGCAGGTTTCATCCCATGGCACCCTAGCCAAAGCCTTGGTTCTATGCGTACACACTGGGGGTGTCTGATAGCTCCAGATTGGGCCTTGCATCGCCAGAGGAATGTCTTAGTCATTTAAGTGCAAGAAATAGCTCCAAGAGCTCCAACTCTAAGATCACAGTCCTTCCTGCCACTGACTGACAAACACAGGATATCAACGGATGGGCCAAATCATCTTCCTTTCCTAGGGGAAGAAAATTACATGGGGGAAGAAAATGATTCTCAGTTATTTCATTGCTTTAAAAAGATAGCTTCTCATAAGAATATCAGAGAGGCAAGAAAGAGGGATAAACTGATAAAACAAAGCAAAACCTCCACTTGTCACTAGAACAAACAATAAACAATGCAGTCAGGGAAGATCCTTGTCTCTCAACTTTATTTCCTGTCACTGCCACTATGTCTTACTCCAAGCCTCCATCGTCTCCCACCTGAGCCCAGGAAATATCAACTGTTTGGTTTCTTTAAGGCTTCCTCCCTGACAATGAGTTTTTTTTTTCCTCTTAAGACTCTTCTGTGGTTCCTTCTGTGTTCCTGATGACAGATCAGCCTTATACTTAAAAGCCTTTCGAGATCACTACCACCTGAGGAATCCTCTACATTAATTGACAAGTGCATTCACGCTTTCATTCATCTCCAGTCCTCAGAATGATCAAGTGAAGCTCATGAGAGAATAAACCTCAAATTCATCATAAACGACCAAGTGTTTCCCATGGTCAATATCATAATTGGGAAGCCTTCCTTCTCTAGGTGTGTTGGTGTTCAGGGGAGATGACTGCTTCCTTTGCTCTGCTGTTCTTCCACCTCCAGTGAGTACTAAGTGGACCTTAAAAGAGTTCCATTGGTTCTTTTCTCTATATTTCAAAAAATGATGGCATGTAGATCAAGAAATTATGGCTCCATTATGTTGAGCCTATTTCTACTAATCACTGATTGTTATGGTTTAGAGGTGAGGTGTTCCCCAAAAGCTAACATGTGAGACAATGCAAGAAGGTTTAGAGGAGAAATGATTCAGTTATGAGAGCCTTAACCCAGTCAGTGAATTAATCACCTGCAGGGATTCACTGAGGGTCACTGAAGGCAGGTAGAGTGTGGCTGGAGGAGGTGGGCATTGGGGTCTTTGGGGTATATAATTTGTACCTGGCGAGTAGAGTCTCTTTCTCTGCTTTCTGATCATTATGTGAGCTGCTTCCCTCCACCATGTTTTTCTGCCCTAATGTTCTGCCTTACCTCAAGCCTGAGGAATAGAGCCGGCCGCCTATGGACAGAGACCTCTGAAACCGTGAGCCCCAGATAGACTTTTCCTCCTCTACAGTTGTTCTGGTCGGGTCTTTTAGTCACAGCAGTGAAAAAGCTGACCAATATACTGATAGTGTTACATTGCTTATATCACTTTAAACTATTCCATGAAGCAAGGCAAAACTGGAATATTTGTAAATATTGGTTTTGGGTGAATACTACAGTAGCTGGCAAATATTCTTGGCAATTGTTCAGTTGGTATTAACTAAAAAAACTCTTTGCAAAAGCTACTATCTATGGACTTCTCCTCAATGAGTCTTCCTTATAGTAGGACTATCTGGGGAACTGAAATTTTTCTTTGTCTAAGGACGAACTTTATTCAAAAACCTTAGTATTGATTTTCTCCTTACATTTTGTTTTTCTTAGGAAAGCTAGAGTAGTATCAGGTGATTTTTAAAAATTGTAGTATCATCACTGTAAGCTGGCTAAACACAAGGAAAGGTCTCCAGGACATGCCAACAAAAATCATGGGAGGATGATCTGCTTGTGGGGGAGAGGTGATAAAGCACAGTGGTTAAGAACATGGGTGTTGGGATTAGAAGACCCTGGGTTCCAATCCCAGCTGAAAGACTTACTGAATAGTTGTATGACCCTTAGGAACTGATGCTTCTCCATGCACCAGTTTCCTCAACTGCACTTTGGGGTTTTTTGATGTCAAATAACAGTGTGACACTGACTTCAGAGTAAGCTCTTACTACTCTCTCCATCCTCCTCTTCCTCCTCCTTCTCATTATCTCTCTGCCTGTATATCCTTCTGTTCTCAAGTTCTCTCCCTCTATTTCAGCTTCATAGTCTCTTCCTTAAATGTACCAGGCATGTACCCTCCTTAGGGCCTGTGCATGCTATTGCTATTTCCTCTGTCCCTGAGGCCCTATTCCTCCATATCCTCATGGCTGGAATGTCATCCCCCTATATCTTGTGGCTCCAGTAATCACCAAATCCTCCTCTCTCCTGTGTCTTCACTCTTCACCCCTCACCTCTTTCAAGTCAACTCCAATGTCACCTTCCCAGTGGTACCCTCCTTCAGTTCAAGTTACAACACCCAATCCTCTTTCTCTACTTTATTGACTTCCTTCTCTACTTTATTACAACTTCTAATATACTATCCATTTTATTTTGTTTATTGTGTATCTTACCCTATTATAATGGAGGCTTCATGAGGTCACAGATTTGGGTCCTTTTTGTTCACTATAATCCCAGCTCCTAGAAGAAAACTCAGTGCTTATGAGTTTCTCAATGAAAACCTGTTGACTTATTGAATGTATTATTAAAATTCAGTTGCGTCACAGTTCCAATTTGACTTATTTCCCCTTTGCTCCTCATTTTACTACACAGTTTATAAAACTTTTAGATAAAAGAGGATATTGCCTTGTATATCACACCCAGCTTATCTTAAAAAACCACTCACTCTTAAAATTAATATCTGCTGGATTCAAAGCATATGCAGAGCACTATGCTAACTGCCTGAAGCCACAAACTGAATCAAAGCACAGACTCTTCTTATTTGAGTTTATAGAACTTTTACATATAGTATTTCAGCAGATCCTTGAAATACCATGAGAAAGGAAGAGGCAAGGTTATCCCCTATTAGAGGAACAGAGGTGAAGATTAAGTATCCCACTCAGGTAATACAGCTGGGTTTCAATGGTGGACGTAGAACACAGACCTTTGAGCTCCTTCCAGTCAGCAAACGCCTCACGATAGAAGGTAGAGCAGAGGTTCAGGGAAGATGTTTCCCATGTCTGTGATGTGTGTCTGCAGGCTTGAGGAAATGCTATCCTGTTTAGCCCCTTACTCTCTGGTTACTATTTTCATTTTTTGTTAAGAGAAGATGAAGCAGGAAGATTCATCTAAAGAGAACAAAACCATAATATAAATGGCTAGAACTGACAACCTACATCTTCCTCATTGATGATAGATCTAAAGGTTCAAATATGGCTACTTGTAGAGCCCAGGTCACACTATGTGGATGAGGCTGGAAGAAAACTGATAACAGTTAAAAACAACTGAATGGAGATCTGAAATTCATTGAAACAATTTTTCTAAAGGAGAAAGCAATAAAGGAAAAGTGTTGTTATATGTAAGTATTCCTATTTGAATAATAGTGGAGATAAAATTGCCAGTACTTCTCTCTCCCTTCATCAGTGGATTATGATGTGCAACAGTGTCTGAACTGATACGGAGAAGGATTCCAGTCCTCAGAGTCAACTGCTTATTTCTTTAAGAGCAGTGCTTCCCATTATCAGAAAATTATGAAAATAGAACTTGATGATTATAAAAGGACATAGAGGTAAGTAAAATAGCACATAGGATAGCACATATCACTGAACAAAACTGAGTTGGATCCTTTTTTTTTTAATCTTAAAAAACCTATGTTTTAATGGTATTATATAGATGGTTTAATAAACTAATCTTCATCTTCTTCCTCATTAGTTTATGAAGATTTTGAATGCATATTAAAGGATATATTTTAAAGGAATTAAATTTATCCCCACTAGGTCAAATAATAGGATTGAAAAGTTAGAATGAACATTATTCTAGAATAAAGCTGTGAGCCATCCACTATGGTACACGTGAAAAGCTTAGGATAATGTCTTTACCCAAGGAGATCCCATTTCTCTTTGAATTATTTCACAAAAATTTCTCAAAGGCTGATCGTGTGCTTCGATGTTATAGTGGATTCAAAAAATTACACAGAATGGACCATTAGGGGAGTCTGGACAGCTGGTAGACCAGATAGACGATTGTTTAACATAAAAGCCATGGTCTTTATATTCACAGTTTAATCTAGTTAAAGCAAAACCACGTGAAACATGAAACACTTAAATCTGCAATGAGGGTAGGTGTTCTCTTCATGATGAGATTGGTTTAAGGAGCAGTTGGAAGGGTTGGGTTTTGCCTACACCCAATGTTTGAGTCAGCTTTTTTGCTGCTGTGGTTAAAGGACCCAATCAGAACAACTATAGGGGAGGAAAAGCTTATTTGAGGGCTCACAGTTTCAGAGGTCTTAGTCCATAGAAGGCTGGCTATTCCTTGTGGCTCGAGCTGAGGCAGAACATCATGGTGGGAAAATGTAGCAACAGGAAGCAGCTCACATGATGATCAGCAAGCAGAGAGAGACTCCAATGTCCAGGTACAAATATATACCCCCAAGACACGCCCAATCCCACCTCCTCCAGCCACAGCCTACCACCTCAGTTGCTACTCAGTGAATCCCTATCAGGGGAGTAATTCACTGATTGAGTTAAGGCTCTCACAATCCAATAATTTCTCCTCTGAACCTTCTTTCATTGTCTTATACGTGAGCTTTTAGGGGATACTTCACATCCAAACCGTAACACCCAAACTATTAAGAAAGGCAAAGGTGGTTTTGTGGTCATGGGGACAAGGAAGTGCAGATGGGGCATGTCCACAGGTAAGTACAAGGACAGTGCTGCTTTCCTCTTGAACTTTCCCTGCCCCTCATTCCTCAGGCTCCCTCAAATAACACTGAGCTGTGAGGAACACTGCAAATTCTGAAGCTGCTTTTATCAGTCATAGACACCCAAAGAAGTAGGATAAACAATAAATCAATCTCTTTGTGGATTTATGAGGACATATAATATTAGAATCCAATCATAAAAATGTCCTGAGATGAAGCACATAGCGCAGCTCTGGATCTAGTACGTCCTGACGACGTTTTGTCTGAACCTTTTCCTAATGCCTTGGGTGGGAATTGCAGGCAGAGCTAAGATCCCACTAAGTCACAGGCAAGGACAGTAGGTATGGAAAGAAATCCCTTCAGGCCAAGGTGTTGGATGGGAAGCCACAGAGGTGGTTTTGAGTGTGTGTCTTCTAACCTCCTGAGAAGTGCTGGACAAACACCAAAATGCAAACAGTAGTGGCCTTGACTTAGAGGAAACGCCTCTGCAGCTTCCAAGGAAGAGACAATTCATGGTGGTGGGAATCAAAGACAGGAGAAGGCTCTGTCCCTGGGCCACCACTGCAGCCTCTGCCATCCTTGCGTTCAGGAGCCTCATGATCTAGAGACTCCAGTCCAGGTCCCCAGTCCACCCATGCTCACCTCGGGGAGGCAGGGCAGCAGGGCAGGCGGGGTGCAGCCTACCTGTAACCCTCCATGAACGCTTTTCTGCCTCCAGCAAAATATATCACACCCCCACCTCTTCCCAAAGCACAACTAACTTCAGCTTCTTGAAGAAACCAGATTATTTATGCATCTCCATTTCAAAGAGAATCGTGGCTTTACATTTGCATAATCCAATGTTCACTTGGGTAGATTTCCT
This sequence comes from Geosciurus inauris, assembly GCA_004024805.1. Classification (NCBI taxonomy): domain Eukaryota; kingdom Metazoa; phylum Chordata; class Mammalia; order Rodentia; family Sciuridae; genus Geosciurus; species Geosciurus inauris. Next base: position 32,807 of record PVHX01002431.1, on the reverse strand, counting down.
AGTCAAAGAAACAGCCTCAAAGTCATCCAGAAGGCTCTTTCTCTGGCAAGATAGAATGTGCTGGCAGATCTGGAAGAGACTTTTGCTCATTTGGATTTGTTTGTTTGTTTGGTGCTGACTGAACCCTGGGTCGTGTCATGTTCTGTCACTAGAGCCACACACTCAGCCCTTGTTTTTTGTGTAAAGTTTCTCCCTGTCAAAGCTTTAAAACATTTTAGGATCTAAGTTTCAGCTGCAGCAGGGATCCTGTTTCGGGATTAGCTTATCTGTCATATACCTTGATTGCTGAGGTCAAGCTTAGGCAGGAAATGACCTGTGACAGTTTCTACTAACCATGTGTCCCCATAGTGGTAGCAGGATGCAAGGACACTTGTCAGGCAATTACAGCAGGGCTTCCTGGCCTTTTCTACCTTGAGCACACAGAAAATGACACTATTTATGCAGTGCCCTGGGGCAGGCCGATGAGGGTACCCATTGCCTGTGAGCCTCACAGCCAGGTGGACAGTCCCAACTTAAATGACAAAAATAAAAGTTACTAGTTGTAGAACAGAGAAAAACCTCACAAATCTATTATGCACACTTCATTGATACAGACTAACTCCATTACTTCTCCTTAGGTTGCAGATCCTGCTCCCATTTTAGCCTGTCATCTTTCATTGTTTAAAATACATAGGAGCCCCAGCTCAGCTTCTGTGCCCTGGTGAGTGGCAGTTTCAATGGTGTGGAAATGGGTTTTGAAAGTGGTGACTGCGATTTAAGTGAAGAAAATCAGTCCATAGATAATTTCTTTTCATCTCGCAGCCTCATTCAAACTGTGCTGGGTTTACTTTGAACATTCGGAATCGAATCTACTGAAACCAAGGAGTATCGCACAACAGTCTGTCTTTTTAAGCATTGTGGAGTGTCTAGAGTTCATTAGAAGCTTCTGTAGCTAGGACTCAGTTAAAAATCATTATTTTTGGGGGAAAGACTTAATCACCTGCTGTATAATAAATACCTGACCCTTCCCAGGCCTAAAAAGCATCTGTTCATGTACCTGGCAATGTGATAAATGTTTTCTTCATACTATCTCATTTAATTCCTGTAACAACCCTATGAGGGAAGAAGAGTTCAGCCCATTTCACAGATGAGGGCTGTTAAATTATTTTAACAGATGAGGGAGGTTAAATTATTTCTCCATGATTGGACAGATAGTAAGTAATGGGGCCAGATTTGAATGCAGGCTCAGAGTCTAAGTCCCAGCTTTGATCATTACAGAACACTGTGTCACAGATAAAAGTAGTTAGGAATGAACAAAAAGCCCTCTTTGTATAATACTGTACACTATTGTTTTGGTACTAGGGATTGAACTCAGGGGTACTTGACCCCTGAACCACATCTCCAGCCCTATTTTGTGTTTTATTTAGAGATAGGGTCTCACTGAGTTGCTTAGCACCTCACGGTTGCTAAGGCTGGCTTTGAACTCCCAATTCACCTGCCTCAGCCTCCCAAAGTGTAATACTGTACACTTTTACACCTTCACACCCACTACATTCTGAATCTTCTACAGCAATACTGTGAGCTAGTTATCACCCATATTACAGAAAAGGAAACTGAAGCTCAGAGAGGCCCAGTTGTTGAGTCAGGATTCAGGTCTCCAGTGAAAAGATGAAATACTAGCAAGCAAGGAGATTGCTTGGTGTAAGAAAGGAACATGGAGTTTGAGGTCAAAGATCTGAATTTCAGTTCCTGTTCTGTCCCATGCTACTTAGTTGGTCCTGGGGAAATCATTTAATCTGTTTAGACTCAGTTGTGTAAAACAGGTAGAATAATAATACCTCATAAGGTATGTGAAAGTGTGTAAATTATCCAGTGTAATACAAATATTAATAGTAGCACCAATAACAATGGCAATAATAAAAGTTGTGATACATATATTTAATGTTATTTTATATTCATTTCAGCCTCTGCAGGATGCAAACAGTAATAGACTCAAGGCAAAGTAACAACTCATGTTGATTCAGTCTGTGATGAGATTGGAAATGAGGGTCTTTAAATGCAAAAAATAAAAGGTATTTTTCCAGAGCTTTTGCTAGATGGATTTCTTTGTCCTCTTTTCATCCACCAAAATCAATACCTCTGATCATTGCTACCATGCACCTCTTTGGCACAATTTTTATCTTATACCACACTGACATCTTTAATATAATTTCTAATTAGATAAATCTTTGAACAGTACAAACTTATAGTTAGCCAAGGACTCAATTTTACTGCATCTTTTTTGTAAAACTTCATCAAAAAGAGGCCTTAGATGATCAGAGATGCCAAGACATCTTGATGGAATTCCAACCTGGTTCTAGAATATTCCCCCTTATTTAAGAGGTGTTGGGGGAAAGATCTGTTGGAAGACAATGAATACATCCTGAGCCACAGATATGGCCCAGTCTCAGTGAGGTCAACACTAACATGACACTCAAAATGTCCAACTCTACAATAGCCAGTTACAGGGATTCCAACCTGAAACCCAGTGCAGACACCTCTGCATCAGGAGGTCAATGCCACGCAAGTCGGATGCATCCCCAGGCAGCTCCACTCCTGTTCTGCATCAACAGAGTCCTGATGTCTTCTCCAGCTCCCAAAAAACACAGGCAAATGTTGCTCAATCTAAGCCAGCAATGGTGGCTGTGTTCCACTTGCAGAAATTGGTGCAGGGACGGCAGGAGCCTCAGTTCTGGCCAGTGAATCATGAGAGAGGGGCTGCTGAAGCCCTGAGGGAAAGGTGTTCCTTGCTAATAAAATGGGACACAAAGAAGAGAAAGAGCTTTCTTCTGTAGTTAGATGTGACGACTGAAACTGCTGTGGTCATCTTATATCCATAGGAAACGTCCCCGCGGCAGGCTAAGGCGGAGCTTCTGAGACCTACACCTGGAAGCATCCCAGCAGGGACACCATGGGAACAGACACAGCCACACACTCCTGCAGATCACCTGTTCCAGAGGGCTGTTTGCCAGGACTTCCTTCCCAGGGAGCTTGGGGGGAAATGATGATCATACACTAATCAGTGTATGAGGAAAGCTTGGATTTGAATCTGTCGCCACCAATCACTCAGCCTTCCTCCTCTGATGAAATGAGATACATTCATGTGAGAAAAGGAGCAAAGGCTTGGGTCTAATCCCAGAACTCAAGGGAGGCCTGGCCACCTTCTTTGTGTGTGTGTTCCCATGGCTTATTAAAAATAAATGAAGAAAAACAATTTTTAAAAATTGTGATTTACTCTAATGTTTAGTAAATACATAATTATATAACAAAATAACAATGTACAGATTCACTGCACTATAACAGAGGACTCAGGACATTAACTCATCGGGCACCTTAGGTGCTGTGGTCTAGGGACCCAAACATAAGTGGCAAAATGGAAACTCAATTTATAAGTCTTATCAGTGTCACTCTGAGTTGATGTGACAACTTAGGTGGAAATAGTGATAAAAGTCTGAATGTGTGATCCTTTGGGAATATTAAAACAACTTTTCCCATCTGCTGCTTATGCTGCCCATAGTAGGCTGTGGCCAGCTACTGTGATTTTTTTATTACTGACAATATTCCTACAAAGCACCCTTTATGGTCCAGTGATTTACATATACTAATGCATTTAATCCTCATAACACCTTCTGAAGATGCTACCACCATTCCTATTTTACAGATGAGGAAACTAAAGCCCAGAAAAGTTAAGTAAGTTATCCAGGGTTACACAATTAATAAGTGGTAGAGTGAGGATTGAAATGTAGGGGCATAATCCAGAACTCTTCCTGTTTACCCCCACTGCATACCATCTTTGTGCTGACAGATTATAAACCACAGGGATTAGGAGAAGTGAACCTGGAGAACAGTATTGGGTTAGGGTTTCTCAAGGCCAGGAGCCTATGAGGTTTGTTAATGACACAAGACAATCATGGTGTGATGCGGGTGTGACGTCTTTTGCTCCTCTCACGTGGTGTGTACACACGTGTTTGTGTGTGCATTGGTACATGTGCTAGAGTTCAGTGGGATCATATTGTCAGCAGGTTTGATTCCTTGCGCTTTTACAATCCCTTCAGTCAAACTTTTTGAAATTACTACTTTGCTTTCTTATTTTCTAACCAGGCTCTGGCTGTTGATTAGGAAGCAGCCCTTAAAATAATTGCATTATCCTGAAATGAGGCCATTCATCTTTTTCTATTAAAACAATTATAATTACTTCAATTGTTTCTAAATTAAGCCCCATAACTTGCTCTGCAGATGGTCTCTAGGGTCAGAAGTGCTTCTCCAAAGAACCAAAAATTATTACTGGAACTGACCTGCCACAGCACTTCTGCTCTACCCACTGAAGGGAACTGGAAAGAGGGCTGGCTGGGCTGGGTGTTCTGCACTGGTGGCACTCTGCTGGGAACCATGCCTAACAATAGCACTACCATAGAGTAATTGTTGGATCACAGAAAATGGTGTCCAACAGACCCAGGGACAATGCTGCCCTTCCACTCATGAGGGTGGTAGGCTGGTTACTGATATCCCAGGAACCTCAGAATTCTCGCCTGCAAAGTAGGAGAGTAAGGAGTGTGTGGTGTTTGAAATTGTTATAAAGAAGAAAACATGAAGCATTAAAACCCCCACAGGAGCAGCCAGACCCCACATGGGCTGGAACCTTCTCTTGGTCCCTTAGACATCCTTCCTGCCCAGGAGTAGAGGTGAGGAGGTAAAGATATCTCATCTCCTCCAGGCTACAAGTCACAATGACGCAGGGCTGAGATTTCTGGGAGGTGTTTGCATTTGGCCCTGAGAAATACAAACCATAAAATGATCCCCCACTGGGGTCATCTCCACAGAGCAGGCTCTTTTTTTTTTTTTTTTTTTTTTTTTTTTTTAGTAAGGAAGTCATGGGTTTTTCAGTATATATCCTGCAAAGTTTTAGGGAAAAGAACACTTGGATTTCTCTTTTTCATCAGAAATAGATCCAAACGCAGAAATGACTAATGTCGGTACATGTTTCCATACTCTATTAAAAACTACCCATTGCCAAAAGATGGAAATAACCCAAATGTTCAACACTGAAATAGACAAAAACGTGATATATATGCACATGAATATTATTCAACTTTAACAAGGAACAGTGTTCTGACACATGCTACATCATGGATGAAACTTGAAAACCTGCTTCATGAAAGAAGCCAGACTGAAAGTCAATGTTGCATGATGACACTTATACATAGCACCCTCAATGGGCAAATTCCTAGAAACAGACAGCAGAGTTTACCCAAAGCTCGAGAAAGAGAATGAGTGGGGAACTAGTGCTTTGTGGGTACAGAGTCCATGTTTTAGGGTGATGAAAGTGTTTTGGAAATGCATGGCAATGATGATTACATGATGTTATGAATGTACCCAATGCCACATTTGCACCTAAAAATGGCAAATTTTATATTATATATACTTTACTACCCAAAATAGAGAAGGATGGAAGGAAAGAGAAAGAAGGAAAGAGAGAGAAAGAAAAGAGGAAGAGGAATAGAAGAGAAGGAAAGGGAAGGGAAGAGAAGAGGAGTGGCCCAGCTGTCCAGGAACAGCAACTTCATGAGTGAGACACCTGGAAATCTACTTCTGCTTCCCAGAATCCACATATCACTGAGGCAGAGCTTTTCTTGGTGGCTGAGAGAAGATCAAAGCCTGAGGAAACAATGCTCTTTCCAAGACCTGGCAGAGAGCACTTATTAAAATAGTCCCACTGAAAACATGAAGGACTCCATGATTGCTTCTGTTCATTCAGGAAGACAGTGCCTGGAAGGAGGAGGAGAGTGGACAGGCCTCAGCTTCCAAAGGCTGTAGGGTCCTGGGGCGAGATGACAGTGACCAACTCATCCTATTGTGTTCTTCAGGATGCGATTCGTGACCATGAATATTATTTATTTCCAAACTGGAAGTATAAATTCATCAGACATTTCTGGAAAAAGATAATTTCCCCACCAAAGATAGCAGATTTTTTTTTCGTCTTGCTAAAACTGTAAAACTTAGTTTCCTCATTTATGCTCATGAAATATGAAAGAAAAGTTTGATTTCACTGTGCCACTATAAATAGATTTTCTCTTAAGTATTTTCTAGAACATATTCATTTTTTTGGTCTTCTAAATAATCCTTGCTAATAATACAATGCAGACTAATTAATATATACATGCATGTGTATATATATTTATATATTTTATATACATACATACATATATATCTGTGAAAAAAGGCAACTGCCAGATTTAATTCAGTGGAATTGAATAGAAATAGCATAATTGATATCTGCTTCTTTATTCCTAATAATGATTGTAAAAATAAATAAAGTATTCTGGAGGTTGTAGTCATGGAGACACCAGTACCTCTAAAATGTAAAATATAGTTTGTTGAGGAGTACATAAACAGACAGAATAAAAACTAACAGAGATAAGCAACCCTAATTAAAATCTTTAAATTCTAGTGCCTGTCTTTGTACAATTCAGATGAATCCATTACAACATAGTACTCTGTAGTCCCCACAACAAAGAGTGTTTTCTAAGTCTGGCAAATTAAAAAAGAAGCTTCATATTAGTGAGTGTTATGCTTTGGATGTGAGGTGTCCCCCAAAAGCTCACATGTGAGACAATGCAAGAAGGTTCAGAGGAGAAATGATTGAGTTGTGAGACTCTTAACCCAATCAGTGAATTAATCCCCTGATACAGTGAACTGAGTGGTAATGGAAGTGGTAGGATGTGGCCGCAGGAGGTGGGAATTGGGGCATGGCTATGGGGTATATATTTGTACCTGGAGAGTGGTGGCGTCCTGCTCCATTCCTGATCCTATGGGAGCTGCTTCCCTCTGCCACACCCCTCCACCCTGATGCGCAGCCTCACCTTGAGCCCCAAGGAAAGGTGCTGGACTTTATGGACTAAGACCTCTGAAACTGTGAGCCCTAAATAAAGCTTTCCGCCTCTATAGTTGTTCTGGTCAGATCATTTAGTCACAGCAGCGAAAAATCTGACTAAAACAATGAAAATGCAGAAAAAACAACTCCTGTGTCAGAAATCCCAAGGAGTAGCTGTGCAAGGAGCCCTGGACAAGCAATGACTCACAAAACGGTCCTGAGCTGGTGCTCTACATCGCCTCTCTGTGGTGGTGAAAAGCAATTGCAGGGTGGGCAAATAAGACCCCAGCCACCTAGGCAAGGCCAGTGGAAGTCCAAGGCCATCTTTGAACTAAGTAAGCCCTGGAGATTCCTGAACAATTAAGAGAAGGGATAAGATCAAGATAGAGATACTGGTTTCTCTGCTAACAGGGTATATAGGAATTCTGAGGAATTAACCAAAAATAAGGGGGATACAACTAGCTTCTCAGTATGTGGAGTGCTTCTCTCCAGCTACATGTGTATTCGACAAGGGAGTCTAGCAGTCTGGCTGGATGAGATTTTCTAGTAGGAATCTGGCTCATTATACATGATGTGTCTAGTTTCATGATTATCCTATTAGAATCTCTACTATGTAATACACAAAGTATTGACTTATTCACCCCTGGAAATAAATGACATCACAGTCCCATGGCTATCTTTCCAATAACGGTGCTGCTAGTAATTTCTGGAAAAATTAACACAAAGACAATAGGGACTCCCTCCTTAGTCTCTTATGTCTCTGTTTTTTCCTTGGGATTTTATTATTCTTAATGAAAAACATCTTTCCAATAAGTGAAAGCCATTTCATGCCATAATCAGTCCCCCCACTCCTTGTTTCCTCCTGGGTTCCATGTCAATATTGACACATCACCACTCACTCCCACTGTTTACCAAAGATGGCCTTCAGAGCCCGTCCTCCACCTCTCATCAAATAACCCCACAGTTTCCATTATTCCATATCTTCTCTCCTAACATTTCCATTTCAATAGGAAAACAACTCTCCCAAGTCAAGCGCTAGTCTGTTTTAAAATCAGTGGAACATTCAAGATGCCATAATGAGCTATGAGAATATTGACCAAAGCTGTTGGTCCCTTTATCACTGTCCACTCAGTTTTCAGAATCTCTCTGGAAGCTAACACAGAGCACATCCTGACCTCAGAGAGACACTGGAGCCACTGCACAGAGAAGGCTGGCTGTCACTAGCCCCTGTGATTTCTTTTCCCAAAGAATGAGACAGAGGGGAGGAGTCAGGCAAGACATAAAGCACTCATATTTCTTTTTTTCCCAGCCCTGAGCATTTTGAATTCCAACATTCCCAAAGATCTCATTTTCCATAAAATGATATTTCATTTTTCCATCATCCCACTTCTAACTGGTCCCCAATTTTGACCTCAGAAAATATTTATTATAGTTTTGCCCTTTCTCTGTCCCTACCCTTGTTGGTCTTGCCTCCATTCTACCTTCATTTATATCCAGCAATGTGTGTGGTACCCAGTAGGCCTTCAACCAATTCGGGTGGAATGAAGGTGAACATAGCTTCTTACTTGCACAGATGTCCTGACTTCCTAACTGTGTCCTCGCACAGCTACCAGAGAAGTTATTTTTTTAAAACTCACATCTCTCTATGCCATGTTCATGTTCGCAAGCCCCATTAACTCCCTACAGTCTTCAATGTCAAGTCTAATGGCTTCACAACCTGGCCCCACCTGCCTTTTCTGCAGCATTTGATCCTCTTTCCACTTCTGTGACAACCATGGAGGGGGGACTCTTCCAAGCAAGCCTGGCTCTCTCCCCTCCATGTGCCATCTCCTGTTGCATCTCAGCCTCCACTGCCCAGAATCACAAGGCCAGGGTCCCAGGAGATAGAGTATGAAGCAACAGCTTGCCCTTCAAAGACACATTATCAGCTATGGAGCATGTTCTAGAAGTCAGACACTACCTTGAGCACTTTATAAAACACCCCTATACTTCTTTGAAGCCCAAAACATTGAAAATTATTGATTTATTCAGTAACTTGTAGGCTCAGTTAATTGGAAGACCCAGGATTTAAGCCTGTATGTCTGCTATCAAGGACCAGGGGCTCTCACCTACCTTGAACAGGGTAAACTTCCCTGCCCCCAGGTATCTCTGACTCTGTGCATATACCTCCCTTACCCGAGCACTTTGACAGCAGGGGTTTTTACGTATCTGTGCTAAAACATAGGATTGCAAAATTTTTTATATAATTTAATTTAAATATGTGCATCCAACAGATACAATAGAGAAAAGATCAATCCAAATTTGAATTAGAGACTTGACATGTCTACCTTGGAGCTCTTTCGTAAGAAAGTGAAAATCCAATGGTTCAGTTGGATACCAAGAAAGCTAAATATTCACATCCATTTCCAACCTACTTTACAAATTAATATGTTCAACTCACTTTTAGGAAACTGGCATTGCAATATTTGTGGCAACTATCTGCAATTCAATCAGCAAAGCATACAAGTAGAAACCTCCCACGTTTTCAATAATAGCATTGCTTAATCTGAAATGCTTTGGGGAAGACAAAGAAGCATTCATAAAATGAAACAGTAGTGAATGTTGATAATGAGAAAGTTTTGCAACAGAGTGTCTCGCTGATTTATACGGTGTGCCCATGCCAATGGCCAGGAGAAATTTTTACCAAGATTCTCTCTCCTCAGCCAAGACAACATCCCAGAGTGGTTGTTAGTGTCTTTAAAGACAAAGGGAGGAAAACCAAGGAGAGACCAGAGAGGGAAAGGAGAGAGGGAAAGGAAGAAGGGAAGGGAAGAGGAAGGAAGGAGGGGGGAGATAGGGACTTGTCTTTCATCTACTGATTACCAAATGGGGGCAGCCATAAGCAGTGAAATGAAGAAAAGATGCCATTTTATTTTTTGGAAAAATCTCTCATGTTGAATGTAAGGCAGAGTCTGAGAGTGTCTCAGGGACTGGCCTGCTTTCTAGGTGGGACAGCAATATTTTCTTTACTATTCTTACTCCAATTCAGCCATGCAACAAAGAGTTCAGAAAGGCAAGGGATCCGAAGCCCTCAAGCTAGACAAATATCCCCAAGGAAGACCAGAAAAGAGCACCAAAGTTTCAGGTGGCTAGACTGAATTTCCAGGAGCTATAGTCATTTCCTCTGTCTGATAAATTTAAAAATGTACAGCTTCCACCAAGCTTGACTTGGGTCATCGCCTCTGATACTCAAAATGTTTGCTATAAACATATCATCAGCAGAGCACATCAGGGGAGAGACTGGTTTGATCCCTGATAAAATAAGGACCAGCACTTATTCCCCCTTGGAGTTCAGTTCAGTTCAGACTGGCTTGATCCCTGATAAAATAAGGACCAGCACTTATTCCCCCTTGGAGTTCAGTTCTGCATTCTGACACCGAGGTTCCTAAGGCCACACCAGACTCCAAGGGGCTGTCAAGATGGTGACCAATAAGCAAGCAGACCCAAGGTTATGGCTCTGGTCCCGTGAGCCTGGTTCCGACGTGATTCTCAAGGGCTGCTGACTGATGATAATACATAGATTAGGCTTGGCTAGAGAACATCTCATCCCATCTCTAAGCAGAACACCTCAGATATTGACAATCTGTCACGCCAAGAACATAGCCCAAATTTTCCACTGCTCTCTGCGCTGCTTGGCTGGCCTGGCTAGCAACGGGCTTTATTTTTTACAACACTTATCGCTCTGCAGCTTCACCTCCTGGCCAGTGGGCTCTGAGGCAGCTGGAAACTAGAGCCAGCTGGGGGCTGGCTGAGCAGGCTCTGAGCCTTCCACACTGGGAAGGAGAGAAGTGGCCAAAGGCCATACTGCTAACTATTCTAGGAAGGGCAGATGACAATACGAGGGGGGGAAGGGACCACCGTTCATCTTAAAGTCAATGCAAACTGACATCTGGATTGGGGGTGGGGTGTTGAGGTTCCAGGAGGGTCTGTCTTAACGGCTTAATCAAACAAACTCCTTGCTAATTCAGACAAATGAGGAAAGACAGTGTGCATTAGGGAAGTTCCAGAACCACAGAGCAGTGGCCGTCTTTTCAAGTCCATAGAGTAGCTCAACTTTATACTAAGCAAAGTTCTCAAACTGAGCCACAGCCGCACCCTCTGTCATTGAATCTGCATCTCATTTGGCATCCGTGGTAGTCCTTTAAACTCAGTTCATAAAGTTACATCCAGCAAAGGTTTCCCCTCATGAATATGAAAAAGCACCACCCTTTATCCTTTTGTTTATCATATTTATTTACCAGCTTGGCCTTTCTTCAAAGGCATCCTAGAGATAAACCCAGGGCTAGGTCAGGGCAAATCAGCATAAATCTCAAGTTAGCAGAGAACAAATCCATGAAGCCTTCCCTTTATAGTTTGAAGCCTGGTGTTCTGCCCCTTTCTCCTGGGAGCTGTGAAAAGTTTGAACAGATGTTCAGATTCAGGGAGGGTGGGGGGGATGCCTTACTGCTGCTCTATTTACTTCCTCCAGAAGGATCCGTTTACATTTCCTTATGGACTAGAGAGAACAATTCTACCAGCTTAACTGCTACCTGGGGGAGGGGAAGTCTGAGATCTTGGTTCCCATGAAGCATGATGAATTAAGAAAGGAATGTGGCATGCCATGAAACTACACTTAGTTCTGTCTTTTAGCTCCAAAATTAGGTCGGCAAATTTGCTGGAGCAGTAGCCTAATCTCTGTTCTGGGTGCCTTACTGAGGCAACCAGGAGCAGGAGCCCCTTGGATTTGTCTGTCTTATGCCTTTGTCTTATGCATCTGCCTTGAAGCAGGCAGACTCTTGATCCCAAAGGGAAGGGAGGGTGGGGAGCAGGTGTATGGAGAACCTATTTCTGACTCTTTGGCCCTGTGACATTTATTTTTCTGCAGTATTTGCCCTGTGATCAAACAGTGTTTGTTTTGGGCCTTGTGATAACAAGTCTTCATAAAATCTCTTAGATGAAAATACAATAGCCAAATCACCTAATCAACAAATATTTACTGAGAACTTCAAATGCTCAAGGTGTAAAGAGTGTAAATGAGGCCCTTGAAGACCTTATTAGTTAGTTGGAGGTAACAGAGGTATTTGCAGATATGGCCAAGCAGGGACTTACTTGTTTCCTAGTGTCAATGTCTCCTTCCTTTATCTGTAGTAGAATCCACTGAACTGGGCATGTGATTACCCTACAGACCGATTCTTGGCTTGTCTTAAGCATGGCCATGTGACTAGGTTCTGGCCAATCTGATATGAGTAGAAATGAAATGTACAACCTCTGGGTCATATCCTTAATGGGAAGCCACCTGTCCCAGGGCCTAGAATGTATAGGAGGAAGAATAAGCCAAATTCTACTATTTGATGAAATCACAGTAGAGGATGGTAGAGCAAAACTGTAGAAGGAGTGGGGCCCCAGATAACTTTAAGAACACAAAGTTTTCTCCCTTAATTGCTTATTAGCTGGATGACAGCGATTGAACCCTTCCATCTAGTTTAAGCCACTATTACATAGGCCCTGTTAAAGCAGCTGAATCATATTGTAACTAATACGTATGCATTTCCCCAAACAGACCTGGCACTTCAGGATGCCTCTTTATTTCCCCAGCCCCATTGCGGAGCCCCCATAGAGTAAGTATGTACCTCGTGTTTGTGTATCATAATATAAAGATACTAAAAATTCCATTTTGCTCTGGTGAGATAATACTATTATTAAGTATTATAAGAGGATAAAAGGATTAACTTATAAGGAAAGCACCAAAGTGATGATGTCTGGCTTGGCTTCTTAAGAGCTTAAAAAAGGCAAGAGGAACAGAACATTAATTTATGAAAGGTGAAAATATTTCAGAATAAGATGACTTTATCAGATGACAGAAAGGCACAGAGATAAGAATAAGGGAATAACCTTTACCTATGGTCAAACAATTACATAAATGAGCACTGGTCTGTGGACACGGGTATCTGGAAAAGAGCTACTTAAAAACAATGGAAAACCATTGCCAACAATAGCACTGTGGAAACAGTGTCAGCACTTGTTGCATACGAGTCTGTTAAGTACTATTCTAGAATAGCTTTATTTTTACTATGTGACCTTGTGACATCATCTAATTCCTCTAAGCTCCAGTTTCCTCATCTCTACCAGAGCAGTTTACCCGATTCATGTTTTTCTTGCAGGTATTCTTGGTATTATGCACTGTTCTAAGCATTCTACCTGAGGCAGGTGAAAAATGACAAGCAGAACAAAGAAGGTAAGTGTATGATATATCAAAAGTTGATGAGTGTAAGCTGGGCGCGGTGGCACACGCCTGTAATCCCAGCACTTAGGGAGGCTGAGACAGGAGAATCGTGAGTTCAAAGCCAGCCTCAGCAAAGGATGAGGTACTAAGCAACTCAGTGAGACCCTGTCTCTACATAAAACACAAAATAGGACTGGGGATGTGGCTCAGTGGTCAAGTGCCCCTGAGTTCAATCTCTGGTACCAAAAAAAAAGGTGATGAGTGTATAAGAGCAAAGGACATCAGGGGTGCTGATGTTTTAGATATGGTATTCCCAGTGGGTCTCCTGGAGGAGAGACTGGCTCACATCAGGGTAGTAGCAATGGAAGTAGCAATCACTGGGTGAATTCTGAATATGGGTTGAATGTCAACAGGATTTTCTGACAGGTTGTATGATGAGATGTTAGAAGAAGATAGGAGTCATTGATAAAGCCAAGTTTCTTAGCTTAAACCCAGTCTGGAAGTGTTTCCAGTGTAGTTGCTGACCAGTAAAAGAGGAAGGCGCAGATAGAGTAACTTTTGTCCAAAACATGAGTAGTCTGCTATTTGGATTTGCTGTGGTGTGTGATGGTTGATTTTATGTGTCAACTTGACTGGGCCACAGGATACCTAACTTGGGTCAAGCATTATTCTGAGTGTTTTTATGAGGGTGCTTTTGAATGATATTAACATTTGAATTGATAAACTAGTAAAGAAGATTCTGACACTCCCCCCTTCCCCATCCCGAAATGGATGGGCTACATTTAATCAGTTGGAGATCTGAATAGAACAAAAATCTGCTGCTTCCCCCAAGTAAGAAAGACTTCCTCTGCCTGACTGCCTTCAAAATGGGATGTAGGCTTTTTTCTCTCCTTCAGACTTGAACTGAAACATTGTCTCTTAAATGAACTTTTAGACTGGAACTATACCATTTGCTCTCTGGGTCGCCAGCTCCATCACTCACCCTAAAGATCTTGGAACTCAGCTGTCTCCATAGATGGTTATACCAATTCCTTAAGACACAGTCTCCGTTTTCTCCTTTGGCAATGAGAACTAGTAGGGTCTCCACATACACACATCTCTGGGGAACCTTGACCAATGTCCTGTGTTCATGGTCCCTATTAGATATTCAAGAGAAGACTCAAGCAGGGAGTCTGGATGAGTCTGGAATTTGGAACTGGGATTAAGGCTTGTAACAATGTATTTGGAAAGCACTGGCACAAGAGCACATTCAAGGACATAAGACAGGTGGGCTCATTGGGGAACTAAACATTAATAGAAAAGAGCAAAAATGACTGAGTCCTAGGTCCCTGAAATATTTCAAATTCAAGGACCTCAGCTGCAGATATTGAGAAGGAGCAGCCATTGTGATAGGATGAAACTAAGGAAGCACAGTGGCATGAAGCCAAGGGAAAAACACAAGAAAGAGGGAGTGATCTTCTCTACCAAATGCTCACACTTGGTCACTGCCACTGGTTAATACCATTGCATCTAGGTAGTGGAGTGGTCACTGGTGACTTTTGCAACAAGAGCATCATTGGAGAAGTTGGGTCAAAGCCCTGTCGGAGTGGGTTCAGGAGCAAATCTAAGGATGGAAGTCAGAGGCAATGACCATGGGCCCTCTTTGGAAGACCTTTGTTGAAAAAGAAGAGCCATTGGCATGAAAATAGGAGTCAAGAAAAGTTCGTTTGTTTGGATTTATTTTTAAATGGGAGTGCTAAGAGCATGTTAATATTAGCTGCCATTTCTGGAGCACTTCATTGTGGCGGCAGGTGTGACAACCAATTTAATCCTACTAATAGTTTTGCAATGGAGATATTAATACCATCATGCAAGGAAACAGATGCTAAGAAAAAGTGAGAAAATAGAACAACAGTCAGTGAGTGGCTGTATTATGATTTAAGCCCAGGTTGTTCTAACTAGAATGCGGGGACTCTCTACTACTATAGTATATTGTACCCCTACCCCATGATATAGTCTGCCTTCTACAGAGAGATCAGGCTTGTGAAAAGGCTGGGCAAATGGAATCATCAGGATCAGCACGTAGGGAGCTCTTAATTGTATGAAGATGTATGCAAAGAAATTTGCATCCTTCTCTAGTCCCAACCTTAAGGAACAAGATATAAAAATATGATTTCTTAACATGGACTTCTTATACACAGGGCTCCATGCAAATGGTCTTACATCACCTCCAAGGAGGAGAACAAACAGTAACATGCAAATTCTATTTGCATATTGAACAGGGCAGTAGAAGGAAGTCCTGCCCTTTCTTACCTGGCACACTGGTATAGATCCAAGGAGCTTCCTATTTGCAGCTCCTGCAGTTGTTACATTAAACTGAGGAGGGCAGTGTTTTGGAGATGGGAGGTCATGAGAAGGACTGCTGTCCTTTGCAAGGAGAACTACTAGGGTCTCTAGCTATGGTCACAGCCTAACATGTACAAAAATCCAGATTGCACCAAGAATCAATTAGGTTGCAAGATTATAGAGTCCTTTTAAAGCCTGTATGATTCAACATGTTTTCTTGGGGAAAGTAAAGTGCTCCTGGAATCCTCATTTATGCTCAGAATAAGATTTGATTATCAAATTTGTGGAATTTGTGGGAATTCCTGCACTGGAGAGAGGTGAGACATGTATGTGAAGGAAAGGTAAGCCTGAGGAGAGAAAGTGTCTTTGGAACCCAATGCTACTAGATGAGATGATGATACTGACCCCCCAACTTGTGGGCACTGCAATAGGGAGCAGCAATTCAAGAGCCTAAGGGGACTCCCTCTGTGAAACATGAGGGTGCCTGGGAAACAACCATTTCAATTAGTGCCAGATTGAGTTGAAATGAAGATTAATAGGTCATTTCAAACACTAGCCCAAGGATAATTTGCTTAGCGTAAAGATCTGTATTATAATACACTTATACTCTTCTCTGCAAAGCAACATTAACCTCATTTACTCTACAGTTCTCACAGAGCACATACTATCAGTCATGAGGTTCCCTGCTCTTCAATGGAAGAACTCCATTGATGGTCTAATGCACCATCTCTCTCATTGTGGTGAGCACTAATAATGTCAAAAATGTTTATTGGGGCTGGAGTTGCCGCTCAGTGGTAGAATGCTTACCTCACACATTTGAGGCACTGGGTTTGATCCTCAGAATCACATAAAAATAAAGGTATTGTGTCTATCTACACCAAAGAAAAATTTTTTAAATGTTCTTTATTGTGCCCCTTACTCGGTCCAACATCTTATTTCCAGTTACTCTCAACTGGAAACATTTTTAGGAAAAGTTTCTTTTTAGAGAAAATACAATGCATTCACAAAGTGTTATTTGAATTTTTTTTAGAGGTAGCATTAATCATCTCTGAGTTATGACACAAGAAAACATTAGAAAATTGTCCATCAGGAGAAAAGTAAGCATTAAACTCCATTTTAAATTGGAGACAATGGGCATTCCTTTAAAATGTTTTTGTTATAGAAATGATACTCATTTGAAAACAAATTTAACCATATGGAAAAATATGAAGGACAATATGAAAAATATGATTCTGCTACAATTTGGATCTTAAATGTCTCTCAAACACTCGTGTGTTGAAGGCTTTGTCCCCTGTCCATGGTGCTACTGGGAAATGGTGAAACCTTTAAGAGGTGGGGCCTAAGGGAAGAAAGTTAGGTCATTGAGGATGTGCCCTGGAAGGGCACCCCAGCCTCTTCCCTTTTCTCTCTTTGCTTTCTGGATGCCATATGTGAATAGTCCATATGCACTCCTGCCATATGTCCTGTGGGGCCACAGGCCCAAGCAACATGGCCAAGCAACAATTCCATTTTAGTAATGGTTGTTGTTTTATTCCTTATGGTATTTATTGTTACTTGGTTTTTCTCCTTTGAGGCACCAGAATCTAGAGCTTAGAGACAGGCAGACCCAGTTTGGTCTCCTGGCTTCATTATTTACAAGCTCTGTAAGTTTGACCAGTTTCTCAGACTTTTGCAGTCTCAATTTTGTCATCTGTAAAGTCAAGATAATAACAGAATTATTAGAATTATAATAGAATTGCTGAAAAGAGTAAGCAATAAAATATATTTAAGGTAATGAGCATAACTACTGGCATAGAGTAAATATACAATAAACATCAGTATTTTGGGTAGATAAAACTCACTTGGTTCACATTTTTATATATATATGTATATATACATATACATATACATGCATATACACATATATCACAACATCTACAGAAGATTTTTAAGTCAGTACTTTGGATAACAATGAACAAAATTATTGAGAATAAAGCTGAAGCCATGCTCTGGGATAAGATGGCATTATTCATTATGTAGAAGTATATGACTATGGAGTATTATGCATTACTTAGGAGGAAGTTAAAGGATTATTTTATATAATCCATGGATACAGTGTCACTTACCAGTATGGCTAAAGGAACTGCCTATGGGTTGAGCTGATCTGGACTCCTCTTCTTTGTGTCCTAACACCCTTTCTTCTTCTATGATGTTAAGAAGGTCATGATCACACCATTCCAAGTTGGGGCTTACCTTCCCAATACTGTGTCTTATTACTAACTTCTCAGGTTCTGCATCTGCAATTGCTGCATGTTCAATATAAGTGCAGAATTCTACTTTTTTCACATGGTGCTGGTGACCAGCCTCATTTATTGACTGGGAAATAGCTTTGGTTTTTGGCCTGATCAGCAGCTTTGTCTGAAGAGAAGAAACTTGTGAAATATCACACACTTAGGAAGGGGCAGATTAACCATTTGAACTGCTTCATTCTAGAGCTCTGTCACTCATTACTACTACCACAACCAATTTTTGATTCTGTGCAGTGAGCTACATGTGATATTGCAAGACTCTGGTGTCAAGTCAATCAATTTGAGGCCCACTAGTACAGTCCCTGAACAGAGCAGATTCTATAGCTCTCACAGGAAGTCTTCTGCAAGATGGCATGTTCAAAGACATGGTCCATACATGCAGATTGCTGCAACAGCTTACTCCTTGGGATTTGCAAGAAAGTCAATGAGAAAACTGAACAGAAAGGGTAAACTAGTTTATCTGTGACGTCTGTCTGTAGTCAGGTAAAATCATGACCACCAAAGCTTTCCACATCCTAATCCCTGAAACCTGGGTATCCTGCATTGCATGGCAAAAAGGATTAGGCAAATCTGATGAAGTTGAGATTCTCGAGGTGGGAAGGTTAGTCTGATTATCCAATGTATACACTGTTATCACGAGAGTCTGTGTAGGAGAGAGGAAGGACATTGGGAGTTAGAAAAGGTAACGTGATATACCCTATGGTGGGTATAGGGTATGAGCTAAAGGCATGTAGGCCACCTCCAGAAACTGAGAAAAGTGAGGGAACAAATTCTCCCCAGCACCTCTGAAAGGGAAGGCCTCATGGCTGGCCCATTATAAGCTTCTAGCTCCAAAACTAAAAAATAATCAATTTAGTGTTTTTAGGCCACTAAATTTGTGGTGACTTGGTACAGCAGCAATAGGAAACTAATACAATATCTATATCCCAAGTGCCCCAAAACAAATGTGTCCAGTATTAAACTTGAAGTCCTATTGCCAATATATTTAAATTCATAAGATTAAAGTTTGACAGTATTTCAAATAGCTCATTAGTAATGCTCTGGTTGATTGGATTCTCCCTCTTCATAAAGAAAATGAATTATAATACACTACCTACAGGCTCTTAATACTCTTAGTATTTTCAGAACTTAATAGTGGAAGGCCATTTCCCTTCCTTTAGAAAATAACTGAGGCATACTAACCTTGAATTGATGCCCATTCATTCTGACATATAGCATTATAAAACTAAAACAGGCAAACATGATTAGAAGTGAATGTAGATCCCCTCTCTTTTTTTCTTCTCTTGTATGTTTTAATCTGAGATACTTATAAACATTTTCAACACCCACATACAGTAGCATCTTTTATCAGCTCACTTGTTTGAAGGCTAAAATCCTTCCTCATTTTGATTCTAATAAGTGACTTGAAGAAAAGTTTATCTCTTTGTATAAATTTAGAAGCACTATGAATTTTCAAATAAAATTAGCCATGGCCATGATGGGGACAGAATCAGACAAACTAAACACAGGCTGAGCTGCTGGCAGTCGCTGACCTCTGGCTAATGCTGACCAGCCAGGAGAAGGAAGAACAGACAGGTACTAATGGGGAACCCAGACAGGACCAGGAGTAGAATCCAAAAAGGAGTGAAGATCATTAACAGATTGATGAGGCTTTTGTTCTCATAATTCAAGATGAAAGACAGAGGAGTCCTTAGCTCTGGAAGGTTCTTAACATTTTAACATCATCATTATTATTTGAATAAGCTAGGAAATATCAGATCCCAGAAGTGCATCCTTTGTGGTAATGTATTTCAGTGAAATAGCTTTGGATTTCAGAAAACCTGCTGTATATTTGTGTTCTTCAACTGGAATAATTCTTCAACCAAAATAATCAATGTTTTCCTGCAGATACTAGACTGCTTTGGAATGGCCAAAGGTACACTGGTTAGTTCCTTTTTAAAAATGAATTATTATTCATATCCAAATAGCTTAATGGGCCTAGAATAGTAGGCTAACTCCCTTAAAGAACTCTCTTCTATTATAATCATTAGCCAAAATTAGTGTAAATGCTATTTTTTTTCTGGACACTCCCCTGCAACATTACTTAAGATCTCCCTATGAACATGCTCATTCTTACTCTCTGGTGGTAATAATTTACACTGAATAAATGATTAAAAATGACAGATGCACCATGAAAACTCTT
This sequence comes from Geosciurus inauris, assembly GCA_004024805.1. Taxonomy (NCBI): domain Eukaryota; kingdom Metazoa; phylum Chordata; class Mammalia; order Rodentia; family Sciuridae; genus Geosciurus; species Geosciurus inauris. The sequence continues at coordinate 12,882 of PVHX01002431.1, read as the reverse complement.
TGTCGGCTTCTTGCAAAGCAGTAGGCTGGCAAGGAACTGCTATTTCTTTACCACGAAAAAATAAAGCCAGAGCGAGGACTTGCCTGTGTGTGCCAGCTGTCATCTGGGACAACTAGGACTCTTGACACACTTGGCAAGCAGCGTGAACTTCCAAGTCTCTTTCCCTCTCTCAAAGCACAGGACAGAGACAGCCACAGTCCAGCTTTACCAAAATTCATGATTTCAAATAAGTTTCTTTTCAGCCCAGGGATTTATTTAATCTAAAACCAAATGTGGCTTAATCCTTATGCTGGGTTTTAAATAAAAATTTAAAAGTAGAATCTTCAGACTCTATTATGATTCAGGTTTAAGAAAATATGGCTACTGTGCTTTTACATTATCATATGTGATAATAGGGTTTAAATTTAACTCCCTAAATAAAACACAACTTGGAATGCACAGTTTGGTCAAATTAGCTCCTTTTATGTCATTGCATATGTGGCTCTAATAGAAGTCTCAATTCTTTCCTATCAACGTTGTTGCTTCTTTTTCTGTCTATCCTTTCCAGAAAACGAAAATTTTAGTGTACGTGCAGATGGATAGAACCCACAAGCACTAAAAACAATGGCTCCCGCAACCTTAGTTGCGGCCTTGTCTGATGTGACCTTCTGCAGAGCTCTGGCAGAGACCACTCTAGCATCATGGTACCTCCAGAAGAGCAAGTTCACAGAGGAGGTGGGATGGGCAAAAATTCCCATAAAAATGCATCATTCCTAGGATGATGGATGCATTCCTGTGCATGAAGCATAAAAGAAAAGCTTTACTTATTTGGAAACTTCCTTAAAATAAACACTACCCAGCATAAGCCAGTCAAGGAAAATAGCCCATGTTTGTTTCCTCGCCTCCATTTAAACTTAGAAAGCCTTTTGTTACAAAAACTTACTTGGGGGGCAACTTTTACTGCCATGTGCCTAGAATTTCACAAGGGTTCACAGCAGGTACAAAAGGGTCTAAAAAGAACATCAACAGATGGGCTTAATTCCTAATGGAATCATTAGGATTCTGTTTTATATTTATGAAGAGTTTAATTTTGGCAAACTATTTCCATCTGTTTTGAAGTGATATGGGCAGGGTTATTATGAGGTCATTTTGCACAAAGGAAAGCACAAAGTTAGGACAACTCATATCTCCTGCTTCTTAGTTTTATGTGAAATAACCTCAGAAAATACTTCCTCCCAATAAGTGTGGCTCAGTTGAATACTTGGCTCCAGATAACTCACAGTGCTATCTGGAGTGTGGCATGAACCGTGTCTTCCAATTCATTCAACAAACATTCCACAAATAAACACTATGTGAGCTGCAGCTATGTACCAGAGAAAATCTGAAGAAGGCAGGGATGGGCCTTACCGTCCTTCAGGTTAGAGCCTTACCTGATGTCTCTACCCAAGTATAGGGACTTGAGAATGAGGCCACATCCTATTGAGGGTTCCACACCCCCCAGAGAAGAGAGGAAGGAGCTAAAGGCAGAAGCTCTAGGAGGTGTGATAGCAAGAAAGTCAAAAGAATTGGGGATTCTAATTTTAAGAAAAAGGATTCCATGGTTAAATTTAGGAAACATGTCTTATCATCTCCTCCTCTTAGAGATTTACAACAAATTAAAACTACTTACAGGTTTTGCAAACAAGGAACATGTTTAATTTCATTCATCTAGCATATGCCTTTACCAGGCAGCAACCCAGCATCAGCCTCTGTGGGCCCCACTGTGGAAAGTCCTGATAGACCCATAGTCTTAAAGCAGAGACCGAGGATGATGGTTTAGAAATGGCATTTTCTAAGGAGTGTACACACACACACACACACACACACACACACACCCTTGTTAGAATGGCCTGCTACGGTCCTTACTTCTAGGACCTTCTTGACATAAGCAATTTTCAAAGGAGACAGAGAACAAAGAATTCCTGCTGGTTCTCTAGTGCTACTCTTGACCCAGCCTCCCTCCTCCTTGAGCACCTTTCCTAGCTTCTGGGACCTTCTTGGAACTTGGCTTCACAGTTCTTGCTTTGGTTGCTCTCTGTGCTCTTTGACTCAAATCTTATCACAATTCCATTTGTCTGTCTGGTATCTATTTTCATTCTTTGGTCCAAGGCCATAGCCTGACTCTGGATCCCATAGCTCTACCCTACAATTCTGAGGCCAAGGGGCTCTCCTTTAAAGTTTTCACATGAAATCTCTTGCTTTTGAAGCCACATATGGCTCACCATCTTATATTTTCTTGTGAGAATTGATTACCTTGAAGGAGAAGGTACTGGTCCAGACCCATTTTAATAAAGAACATTTAAAGGTAGTCCAGTGACCCTGAAAAGGGATGGGGGTGGGCTGTAGTATATTATCATAAATATTATCTCCTGTCATTGTCATCACAAATTCCTAGGTTGTTGCAATTTTTTATCTGTTTTCCAGAACCAAGAAACAGATTATTTGAGAGGTATCAGTTGAGTATCCCTTATCCAAAATACTTGGGACCAGAAGTGTTTCATATTTTAAATTTTTTCAGATTTTGGAATGTTTGCATATACATAATGGGATATCATGGGGGTGAAACCCACATATAAACTCAAAACTCATTAATGCTTCATATATACCACATATACATAGACTAAAGGTAATTAGAAGCAATATTTAATATAATTTTGTGTGTGAAACAAACTTTCATGATGTATTTTTCTACTTCCAGTGCCATATTGGTGCTCAAAACTTTTGAATTTGGAGCAGCACATCAGGTATTTAAATGTCTGAATTAGAGATGCTCAACCTATAGTAACTTGCCCAAGGTCACAGAATTTAAGAGCAGAGCGAGGACTGGAACCCAAGCAGTCTGAATTCAAAGCACATGCTGCTCAGAATTCATACCCTTGGCAAGACCTACCAACCCATCTTCAGGAACCACTGGCTCAGAGCCCAGCACTCTTGTGTGGTCATAATCCTGGGATTCCAGCCCAGGGTTCCCAGTACCACCCTCCCTCTGCAGTCTAGGCAGCACACCATACCCTGGGTTTGCTCTTCTCTCCCTGTTCCTCTGCCAGGGTGATCCATTTGTACTTGAGTTGAACTGGTAGGCCACTCTGTGCTGATATTCCCTCGCTGGTCACAAAATGCTTTAACCCACGCTAAATATGCATGTCTCCAGAAGGCTCCATATGCAGGGTAGAGACTTATAGGGTAGAGACCTGAGGATGGTGGAGACCTATGGAGAAGACTGCTAGTCAGATTTGGAACTTCAGTATCCCATGAGCCCCGCTTGCTTTGTCTGGATCAGCATTCTCAATCCTCCTTGCACATGAGCTTCGCCTAGGAAGCTGTATTAATTTTTTTAACATAAAAGACCCATGCTAAGGTCTCACCCTAGACCAAATAAATTAGAAGTGACCCTAGTAGTGGTATTTTATTAAAGCTCTTTAGGATATTCTGATGTGAGACTAAAGTTGACTATTCCTTTCTTAAATACCAGAGGAGTTAACGCATTTTCTAAATTTTGGTTATTCACATCCCACTGAGACTGATGAAAGATGACAAATGTGCTTCCTCAGAGGAGGGAGAGGCTTAAGAATCATGAATCTGACTCTGATTACTACGTGCTCTTAGGCCAAAATCAACTTCCTTGGGATTTGGTTTTCTCATCCAGTAATGAGAGATTAATACTGACTTACTTCAAAGGTACGTAATGAGAAATGACTAATTCTGATGATCATGAGGTATTGCTTAAGCAAAGCTAAAATGCTGCTATGACAAATAACAGAATTTGAGTAATTTCCTTCTTAAATGTTGCCAAGAATTCCCTAATAATTATAAATGGAAAGCTGGCACTCTCCTGCAAAGCCACTGCCGTCTTGTTGACCAACTGTTCCCTGGAAACAGGTGTGCCCCAACTTAAAGAGAATAGGGACCTATAATGAAAGAAAGAACTGAATAAAGTACTTCCATCGTCTAAGTGGAATTAGGAACTTCCCTTGTTCATGGCTCATTAACTTGTTAGCCTTGAGGAGAAAAAAAAAATCAATCCAAAATGAAGATGTAACTCCAAAATGATCCGGTTAACCAGTGGGGAAATGTGATTTAATTTCTGAAACTCTTATAGTAACTCAATGTATTATTTAAAAGGTGGTTTACGCCTATGAAACTAGAAATAGCTATAAAAGAAAAAGATATATAAGATACAACTTTTAGTTCTTTCCAGATAGTGTATCACGTTAACTTGGGGGTACAATCGGGACTTCATGGCATACTATCCTCTAAAGGTAAGACTTGCCTTCAAGGCCTGAAGCAGGGCCTTTATTCTAGCTTCACCATTTAAATGCAAGGGCACAGAACTCACCTCCTCATGTTATGTGCTGAGCAGCCACATAATTGGTTGGAACTCCTGGTACTTGGCCATCTGCCCACAGTGAGAGAGCACCCCACCCTGGTAGCAGGTGGCTCTTGAGGGTCAATTGGTGTGAATTAAGAATCACTGAGTTTCCTCCATTCTCTCCGTGTCCCTTTCCCCATTATGGATCAGCATCCACTTATCAGAGAGAACATTTGGCATTTGGTTTCTTGGGATCGGCTTACTTCACTTAGCATGATATTCTCCAACTCCATCCATTTACCTGCAAATGCCATAATTTTATTCTCTTTTATTGCTGAGTAATATTCCATAAAGGAGAGGAGGGAGGAGGCATGGGGACAGTAAAGATGGTGGAATAAAATGGACATCATAGCCTTAAAATAAATAAATAAATAAAAATATTCAGATGTGGTTGTGGAAAAAAAAAATCACAGAGGAAGTTTTATAAAGTGGCAGATCCTCTGCTGCGCTTCCATAGATTCTGACTCTAAAGTTTTGAATTCAGCTCTGGAATCTGCATCCTTCAAAAACGCTGCTGTGATTCTGTCAGACTCAGGTGGCTGGAGGGGCCAGTGATTAGACACTAGAACTCTCAGGCTCCTGGGAAGATTCCATCCAGGGGCCCTTGTGGCCAGCTCAGGCTGGGGCTCCTTTCCACTGACCCAGCAGCTCAGATCCAGCTGGGACTTTGAGCAGCATGAGGACCTTAGCTTCTCTGCCTGTCACCTTCAGGCAGTCATTCTCTCCTGTGCCTCTAGCCCTGACTACTTCCAAGGGCTCCTGAGAATATGTCCCTGAGGCCAGGTACTCATTATACCATTAGCATTCCAAAACTTCATTTTCCTGTCAGGACAGCCTGGCATTTCCTGATGCCTGCCAAGGCAGCTTCTGAGTCATACAACTGGGAATATCCTGTGTTACACTGTCATGCATCTAACACCACACTGCTTATGGGCCAGCTAGCTTCATTCTTAAAAAACAAATCCAGTTTGATACTGAGAAGTTGGGATAGATAAATGTGCCCTGTGAGTTAGAGTCTCTGCCTCAGCAGGTGAGGAGTGAGACCCATGGGAACAGGAACAACCCCCAGACAATCTTGTGTTCTGAACAAATAAAAGGATCCTACTAAATGCTTTTAGTAATATAACATTAAAAATGAATGAATTGGAATGAATTATGCCCAAAGACGAGAGATGGATGGTGTGCGAAGTAGCTGATGAGACTGAAATGGCTGAAGGGGAGATGGTGAATGAAGGTTTACCATGATCACTTGACTCAAAGCATATCCTGTGCTTACCTGAGATAATTTCCAGCAAGTGTGCCCCTTACCCCACCTTTAGGAAAGGCAAACCCAGCCTTCCCACTAATGTTCCATTCATTCTTCCACTCACTTGACAAATATTTATTTATTAAGCACCTACTCTGTGGATAGAATTAGCATATTTTGAAATTAAAAGATTAATTTAATCAACCAGGAATTGAGAGCCTACTTGCTTCTGACAACATGTCTTCTTCTTCTTTTTTTTTTTAAAGTTATTGGAAATAGTAGGCAAGAAACTAAGACCTCTGGGAAGGACTTTCAGGTGGTGTTTAGAGTTGGAGCATTTGAGCAAAGAAGTTCTGTGAAATAATCTCATGAGCAGCAGATGGATTCCTGAGGAGCTAATGCTTTACCAATTTTCAGGAGGCAATAGGAGACTGACTTTAAGGCTCCATTCTGGCTAACTGTGGTTTTATAATGTTCGCATGAAGGGAAGGCTCAATACAACTAATGCTACTTAATACAAATGTAAGCAGTTCCTTTAATGTAAATTTGCAAAGAAGATTGGCATAGGTTTTAAATCCTGATTATATAAAACTATGAAGAAGCCTTTACTGACACCTACAGAATTGAGGCCCCAGCATTCCTGCTAAAATAGAACAGCTCTACTTAGACCCCAACTTGCTGAGCTGGCAATGATCCAAGAACTCTGTAATGAGACCATCCCTCAGCACACAAGGACACTACAGTAATTGGAGTTTATTTGGATAGACTGATCATTGACAGCTCACTGGAAACAGCTTCCAGCAGCCCCCCAAAATATGTTCCCATTTACCTTTAGAACCTTCACATATGACCTCTTCCTCAGAGCGTCTCCTGATTAATAAGGAAGTCAGTAGCCTCATTTTCAGCAAGAAAAAACAAGACATCTGTTTTCAAGGTCAACATCAAGCTTGTTCGTCTCTTTGTCCATTCATTTGGCTACTCAGTCTTTATTATACCCTTCATACCAGCCTCTGTGGAGGGCACGAGGTGTCAATATAAAATAAGGCACCTTGTTTAGCTTCAGGGACCTTAGAGGAAAATGGAGGAGACAGATAGGAAACTGTAGAACTGTGTGGTCGGTGTTACAATTGGGGTTGATGATATTTTATTATACAGTATTGAGGAAGTTAGAAATGGGCCTGCTCAAAGTTCTCAAGGATAAGGGAGTACCTGGCTGAGCAGGTATTATGAATCTGATGATGGAACTGGCTCATTCGACCCCTCCTCTTCCCTTTGCTCTCTTTATATAAATTATCCATATGGATAATATGGCAGATCAGAGTTGAGAGTGCTGTCTGTAGCCATGAAATAGCCTCAGAGAGAGTAAGACACGTGCCTTGACCTCAGGACAATCATGCACCAACTCACTGGGACAGCCGTTCTGGATGTTCATATAATGTCAATTCAAGATGGTGGCCCAAGCACCAGAGCTTACCTATCTTCAGTGGCAGCAGATAAACACATGAGAAAAAGAATAAATATTGGGTAGAAGGTGGGAAATGTTACTATCAGTAGATAGAAATTTTGAGAAATTTCCAGAAAATAGCAAACTGATATGGCTGGATTAAGCCAATAAAAACCATGATATAAAACATATTTCAGAAAGAGCTAATAAAGAGGTGAGAGCTATTCTTCTCAACAGAACCCTGAAGAATTTAGGTCTAGAGTCACAGGGAGAAGGAGTCAAGGTAATTCATAAAAAGACTCTGGAATGCTGTTCTTCTTTTCTTTCTACCCTACTGTAAGCTCTGCATAAAAGGGTGGTATAGCAAACTAGTTCACCCACAGAAATAAGGCCTTCCTGATTTGGGCAGTTTGGACAGTTGTAAGTTTGCTTGGCTGCTTCTCTTACATCTCCCATGAAGCAACCCTGCCATGATGATGGTAAGTATGGTGGAAAACCAATCCTCCATCACTGATAAGGAAATGCCATCAGTTACCTCTGTTAGGTGACCCAGCCTTTCATTTATAAATATGACTGGGTCAATCCCAGGTCCCTAGTTACTAAAAGAAGCCAAGAGCATCAAAGAGAAGGATCCAGAAGGACAACAGAACAATAGTGACCAAAGGAAATAGAATTGAAATAGGACAAAGAGATGGATTCTTTTGAAAAAAGTACTATTTTTAGGGAAATTTGAGAGAAGGCTGTATCCATAAATATGAGAAGTAAAGGACAGGTGCAGTGGCTCACACCTGTAATTCCAGCTACTTGGGAAGCTGAGGCAGGAGGATTGCAAGTTTGTGGCCAGCCTGGGTAGCCTAGCAAGACTCTACCCCAACCCCACCCCCAGAATGGCAGGGGACTGGGATGTAGCTCAGGGTGTGAGGCCTTGGTTTCAATTTTAGTACCAAAACACCAAAAAACAAACAAACAAACAGAAAGACACATTGTAGAAAGGCTGAACAACTGAAATGAAATCATACAAAAATTATTTTGAGATCCAGAAGACAAAATTGAGGATATCCTCTGGATGTGCACAGCAGGGAAGAAAGAAAACGAGAGAAAAGATAATACAAAAGAGAGAGTCAAGAGAGCTAACATCTCCTAGAACTAAGAGACTAATTCCTGTTCATAGTAAGTGTTGTTGGAGGAGAAAATGAAGAATGTAGAGAAGATGAACATTTCAATAACAACAGAGAATGTTTTCCTGAGATGAACAAACCTTGAGTCTGCCGATTTAAAAAATCCCTCAGAGAAATAATGAAAAGAAAGAAAGAAAAGAAAAGGAAAAAAAAAAGAATGAATGGGAAGAGGGAGAGAGGGAGGGGAAAGAACAAAAGGAAATAAAGGAAGGAAGGACAGGAGGCAAGAAGGGAGGGAGGGAAGAAGGAAAGGGAAGAGAAGGGGAGGGAAGGCAGATTATGAGAGCAAATGAAAAATCTATAAGGACATAGCCCTTCTGCATTTTGAATAAACATCATAAATATATTCTAGCAAAATTGAAAATGAATCCAAGAGAGGGGTAGACAATGGAAATAATCCATTTATGATGAGAAGAAATCCCGAAGGAGCAGCCTATATTCAGTCCAAGTCAGAATAATAAGAGGGCTTGGTAAGAACATCCTTAACCAGAAACAAGATTTGACCGAGAAGTTCAAATTCTCTGTTTCATTTCAGAGTCCTTTTTTCCCCTTCATTAAAATAAAACTAAATATAAAGCTTTTCAACTTTAAAATATTAGTAGTGATTATCTTTGGACATTTGAATACTAGTAGTGATATTTTTACTTTATATTCTTCTCTATTTTCTCAATATCCTATCATAAACACATATTGATTCTATACTTAGTACTTAAACTGACCTTTCTGGAGGTCAGTTTATCATGACCAAACTGAATAATGAATCATCAAAATGTACCTGATATGTCCTGTATATACTAAAGATTTAAGTTTCTCAGGGTCAGAGAAGATAATTAGGAACTCTTTCTAAAATAAATAAAGGATAATGATGGTCTAAATATGAAGCAAACTAACATACAATGGGTATTTAAGCAACTGATGAAATATATAAAACACGGGGTCTGAAGCAGACAAAGCTAAGCCTCTGGTGAAGGAGGAGGGTCCATAGACACAATGAGCATTTCCGTATTGAGTCCTAGCTCACTTGGAGAAATAACTGCCTGTCTGTCCTATGGTTTATTCTTCCTCCTTCTCCTCCTCCTCCTTCTTCTTCTTTTTAAAAATATTTTATTTAGTTGTAGATGAACACAATATCTTTATTTATTTTATGTGGTGCTGAGGATCGAACCCAGTGCCTCACGTATGTGAGGCAAGTGCTCAAACGCTGAGCCATAACCCCAGCCCCCTCCTTCTTCTTCTGTACTGGGAATTGCACTGTGCTACATCTCCAGCCCTTTTTATTTTTTAGACAGTTCTCCCTAAGTTGAATTGCTGAGGCTGGCCTCAACCTTGTGATCCTCCTGCCTCAGCCCCACAAACTGCTGGGATTACAGGCATGTGCCACTGTGCCTGGCTGGTTTATTGTTTCTTCTGAAAGTGGTTTGTGGTTTTTGTCTTTATGGGCTATCCCCTTTGCAGTTTATGCTTTTGATCTAATTTTCTAAAGAAAAACAATCCTAAAGGTGGGATTAGGTTATAAACCTCATTTTAATACCTTTTGTTTTCTTCCCGAAGCATATTTTTTATTATTCATGATCTTCTCTGGTCTTCATGAGAGTATTAACTAAGGCTTAGCAACTGAAAATATAAGCCAAACCCATTAAGAAAGTTTTTTGTTTTTTTTTTTTTAAACAAACTTGACTCCTAATCTCTTAATGTCAGGTTAATTTAAAATTTTTAATTAGAAATTTAATTTAGTTAGAAACCAATAATTCCTGCTTTAAAGAAAGAGTTATCTGAATTTCAAATCTTCAAGTTTCATTTTGGAGTTCTTTTTCTTCTATTAAATAAGTCAAATTAAATGTCATATTAAAATAGTGATTTTCTTTAGGCAGTAAAATAAGAGTAATATTGTGCTGTACCACTGAGCTACATCCCCATTTCTTCTCTATATTTTCCTTATTATCCAAATGTTCTACCACAATCATATATTGTTTATACACTTCAATTACTTAAAGTAAGTATTAATTGAAAACCACTATAAGGCTACTTGAGATTTACACTATGATTTAAAAAAGCCCTCAAAGCTAGGCGCAGTGGTGCAAGCCTGTAATCCCAGCACTTTGGGAGGCTGAGACAGGAGAATCACGAGTTCAAAGCCAGCCTCAGCAACAGCGAGGTGCTAAGCAACTCAGTGAAACCCTGTCTCTACATAAAACACAAAAAAATAGGGCTGGGAATGTGGCTCAGTGGTCGAGTGTCCCTGAGTTCAATCTCCAGTACCAAAAAAAAAAAAAAAAAAATCCCCCAAGTGCAATTGCCTGCCTTTCTTCTTCCTTTCTTCCTTTCTTCTTTTCCTCTTCTCTTCTTCTCATCTCCTCGTCTCCTCCTCTCCTTCCCTTCCCTCTCCTTTCCTTTCCTTCCTTCCTTCATGGTGCTGGGGATTGGGGCCTTGTGGATGCAAGGCAAGCACTCTACCAACTGAGCTATATCCCCAGCCCTGTAATGACTTTATTTTGATGAGCAGGATGGCAAGCCCAGGGATCACATGAAAATCATCCTGCCTATGGTGTCAGTAGGTGATTTGGAACACAGTCTCGTTCCCCTTCCTTCATCAAGATCATCTGCCCACTGCCTTAGGTCTGAAATCTCTATGTTGTGGAACTCTGGGTAATTCATGCCCACTTATATAAATCTAAGACATTCCCAATCGTTTCAGGACTATCAACAGGGATCTTACGAACTGAAGAGCTTATATGAGAGAAAAAGGAACAATAAGTTTATTTGAAACTCCCTTAAAATGTTCCTGTTTGAAACTAGTTTGGAAGTCACCAGGGGCTGGTTGAGGGGAAGTGGGAGTGGTTAGTTAATGGATGTGGAGCTTCAGCTTGGGAAGATGGAAATTTCTGGAGAGGGCTGGTGGGAAATGGTTGTGCAAGAATCTGAACACACTTTATGCCACTGAATCATACCCTTAAAATGGCTAAAATGTATATTTGACCTATATGTATATATAACCATAATAAAAAAGAGTTTCCTTTTCATCTTAAATCCAGGCATGATATTATGTTATTTCAGCAAGACCTACTTTTTTTTTAATAGCATCTTTTAGTCTTCTTACCAGCATCTTTTAGTCAACTTGTAGCATAACCAAGTTTTGTGCCTTTTGTGATTTTAATAAAGTAATCCTCCTGACAGGATGCTGACGCAGCAGTTAGCAGCCTCCTGGTCAGTTCTTGGCATTAATTAGTAGACTGTTTTGAGGATGAGAAGAGAAAAAGAGTTCTTTTTCTAATAGTAGTGGATTGGACTTTCAAAGTTGGAAGTTAACTAACATTTTTGGAAATGAGCACAACAGACTTTAATGATAGTTTCTTTTACAAAGTGGAATCTGGACCAGAGATTACATCTTTCTTAAATGGCTTCCACTTTTGAAAACATCACTTGAATACACCAGAAAAAAATTTCATGGAAAAAAAAGAACTAATTTCCCCTTAAATTTTTGTTCAAGTTTTCTAAGAAGAAAATCCCCAAGAGAGGGTATGCTTTGCTTTGACCACCCCAGGCAGTTGGATTCAGCTCAGGGCTCACCAACATTCCAGGACATTTCTTCTAGAACATCCAGGAGGGAGCAAGGCTTCAGGACACAGAAATCGATTTCCATTTCCAAACATCTACAACTGCCAGCAGCATTGGTTTTCAAAGTGGAAAGTATATTTTCACTCACTCGCAGAGCTGAGATAACTGACTCTGTCCTCCACTGTTTTAAAATATTTAAGTAATTGGCAAGTTGAACAATGCATTGCTGATTCAATTTCCTTCAGGCATAGGACCTCAGGGACAGTACTCATCTGCAGGCTGCTGTGGAGAAGTTACCATCAACATCAATGTCTAACTTCGTATTTAACCAGAATGACTAATGAACATTTTTGGCAGCTACACAGGGATTTGTTCCCTGCTATGCTTTACACTGTACATATACATTATATCTACCTACTTTTTTGCACGTATCACTTGCAATACTTTTCTTTTTTTTAAAATATTTTGTTTAGTTGTAGATGAACACAATATCTTTATTTATTTTATGTGGTGATGAGGATCGAACCCAGTGCCTCACGCATGCGAGGCAAGCGCTCAACCGCTGAGCCATAGCCCTAGCCCCTGCAATACTTTTCTTAAGAATGGCATGTTCTAGCTGGGCGCAGTGGTGTACGCCTGTAATCCCAGCAGCTTGGGAGGCTGAGGCAGGAGGATCGCGATTTCAAAGCCAGCCTCAGCCAAAAGCAAGGCACTAAGCAACTCAATGAGACCCTGTCTCTAAATAAAATACAAAATAGGGCTGGGGATGTGGCTCAGTGGTCAAGTGCTCCTGAGTTCGATCCCGAGTACTCCCCCCAAAAAAGAATGGCATGTTCTGGTTAAGTACATTATGATAGTTGCCAAACATATATTGATAGCCAGTGTTCAAAGACTTCAAATACAATCAAATGATATAAAGACTTAGAACTAAAACTTGATTGAATATAATTTAGTCTTTCTATTGGTGTCTTGATTCAAAGATTTTTCAGAATGGTTCCATGCCCTAGGGGTTTCATTATGAGTATTAATTATAATTACATAATCATTATAGTATAGTTTGATAGAAAATGGT